>JANTOP010042035.1:0-10545 GCA_027564815.1 Symmerus nobilis | reverse complement strand
ATTGATTTTCACTAAAACATATTCATTATAGTATTGCAGGATCTTCAAACTATTTTGACAATATTTTAGTTGACAATGTTTTTACTTTTCCTTGATTCTACATCGATTTTTAAAAATATGCGGCGTCTCTCCCTACTTTACTATACATGTTTTTTATTTATTAATAATTAATAAACTAAAACACATGTACATAGGTATATTTTTCCTAATTTGTAATGTATAGTTAATTATAATTCATGCATACTCTCGATTTTTTTAATAGTGACTTGTGCCACTTTCAAAATAAAAGGCTCATTTGGTCTACTCCTAAGATAGTACTAATATAATAACTGTGAATTTAAGTTTACCAAATTTTATCAGCTAATAATTAAAAATTCTAGTAATCGATAAAAAGTTTTTAAGCTATAGCTTTAGTGTTTTCGATTTCACTTTTCGTGCAAGATTCCACCACTTAATATACTATGCATTTACATTTTTCTATACGGACTGGTTTGAAAATAAGATATAGAAATCAAAAACAAATTTTTATGTCGACCTATACTCATATTCAAGGAAAATGGTATCAAAATGTCTGACTATAGGAAAAGATTACACTGGGAACATCCACCAGGGCAAACTCGTGCGAAGATTTACATAGCCATGATGTACTTGACTTCACACGCATTTATTGCCACTAATAATATAATCTAATCTAATCTAATTCTACTATAATATAATCTTATTTAACAAGTAATTTGTAATAATATAAACAAACAGATTGCCGAACATGATAAATTATCATACGTAAAACTTGGATTCCATATTTAACCAAACTGATTTACCTTTGAATCTATTGATTGACCATTTCTAAACCCCAAAATTTCCTATCCTTATTGTTAACTTTGATCTATATATAATTTATATACGACACAAAATTACTCAAGAATACATCTAATTTCTCGATTCATTGAATTGATATATTTTTTAAAATATAATCCAAATTAAATGGAATAAATTGGGAATCTTGAGTGTATGCTATATGTCATAATGATGGTTTATGGTTCGCAATGGATATGTATTTGCATAATACTTTACCTTTAATAAGCTTTATTTCTAATCAATCCCCGATATTATTCTATTATTTTGTAAATATATTGCTCGCAAGGTATAAGATCTGACGACAAGATGGTTCAGTTAGGATATATGATTATATACGATTATAATGTGATTCCAATTTATATAATAAAAATGAAATACTTGATTTTTAATAATCGTCTTATACTGAATATTGAAATTCTTCTAGTTCATCGCAAACTAAATCATCATTATATGTGACCGTCCACGACAAAACCCACCTAGTATTCGAAAAATTGGAGATTTTGTGACATACTCTACATACGTGATTCTACATACATACTTTCAAGTACCCGAAACCGTTCTTACTTTCGTTACCCGTTTTTAACACAATAGTTGAGTTTCCTGGTGGACGATCAATGAAATAATCTATATACCGGTTTCGTAGACGTGATTTAAAAAAGTTCCTTTCAAGTCTATTCTTTATCAATACTTAGCCAAACAACGACTTCAACCAATGCGGTGAATGGATTTGAATATGGATGGATTTCGGTATCTCTATGGAAAATGGTCAGCTCTACATTCTAACGAAGTAATAAACTGTTTAATCTGTGTATATTGCCGGACTCGGAAAAGTCTTTATTCGTACCAATTTAGGTATATAACTCTATTTTCTAACTTTAGGCTTGCATTATCCGACTTAATGACCGGCTTAGTTATGTATTTCGACTGCAGTGTCCTTAATTAATCGTCATACCAAATTATAGTATTATTTCTATACCAAGTCAACCACATCTCTTAAACTAAACTTTAGTTAATCTAATTATAATGGAGAATCAGCTCAATCGATCATTATGTTTCTGTTATCAAAGAGTATAAGTTTGAAGTCATCTACACCATGTTACCTGAATATTTGTCTGCAACTCATTTCCAACTAAGTGCACAGGTGGGCACTGTCCTTGTGTCTATTTGATGGTTCATCTTATAATGCTGTATTTGTTTGTAGATAATTTTTCTGGTGTAGGCCTTTATTGTATGCGGGCTTAAAGTGTACGACGGCTGGCGGTTCAATTTCGAGACGGGCACTCTCCAGAGCATTATTATTGCAAGCAAGCATATTTCTTCTCTTCTTGATTGCGTATTGATTATGACGGTATATCGGTATATTGTTTCTGGGCATCAGACAATAGAAGAATATTGTATAAATGACTAGATTTATATATTATCTTAATTCGAAAAATTTCATTTTATCGTGTTTATCGATTTATTATTACATTTTGTATAATTTTCTTATCTTTAGATTTGTTGAGTGATAAAAATAAAATTTTTTACTGACGCAAGTCAAAAGAAATTTAACAGCTGGGTTATTTTTGTTGTGGAATTAAACCTTAAATGCAGGTTTATTTTTGAATAAATTTACTTTAATTAAACTAACGAAATTAACTAGCAAAGTTAAGTTTTTCAGTTTTTTATTAGAAATTATAGTTTGTCGTTAAATCAAATACATTTGCTACTCGTAATCCAAATTAAAATATGCGCATGCGCATCTTAAATAGGTAGTGTTTTATATTTTTTTATAATATCATTATTGATTTCTGTGCATATGGAAGAAATTCATTCGAATTTTATGTTTCAATTATACATGGTGATTCGTTCCTTAAGGGTCTGGAGGTGATAGGGTATGAGGAGATACGAAAAAAACGTATTGAGGGGGTGGGGCGTTCAAAATCCCTTGTTTTCGAGATAAGGGGCAGCAAACATTTTTTTATGAATTTCGACATTTTGCATCTCTCTTACTTATATCTCCTACACTCTTTAACATAAATGCCTGATTGAAGGCTCGTTGTAGAAGTAGAAAAATTTCCTTTGTAATGACCTATAATATTTTTCAATGCGACATTAGATGGCGCCACTGCTTGCTTCGGAATTTAACTCTATATTTACAGTCACAACATTTGCGACCACCTTGATTGCAAATGCGTTTGCAGCTTTTGGGACAAATCCATGTACTACTCAAATTTACTCGCTTGCGACCGTATGCAACCGTACTAAATTTTTGATCTTTTCTCGTGACGTTAGGTCGCAAACGTTTGCAACCATATATTTCCCGTGTACTACGAGCTGCTTACCTATAGTGAAGTCTACCCTGAACAGGTGTATGGAAACAAATTAATAACACATTGCTTAGTAAGTAGTCAGTTAAGTTAATACTGCTTTACTGCTATTCTGGATTTCCTTGTGCAAGTCCCATTTCAATGCAACTTAGTTCAATATTCGATACAATAGACGATTTCATACGAATTTAAATTCGCATTGAATGGCAAGTAAATTGTAATCAAATTCGCATTCAGTGCGCATTCTATGGATATGAATATCGAATTTTGGAGAATTATTAAATATAGAAGAATATAATATGTATAATCTTCAAATTATTAGTTAAATTTCAAAGGTTCTCAGCATGGTTTCCCGATCCATAAAGTCGAAAAATTCCGGTCTTGCTATTGCATACGAATAATATTTATACCTCTACGGTGAACGACTGAGGTTACCCTATTTCCGATATCAAAATGAATGCTTTAAATTTGGAAGACTTTATTGAAATTCATAACTAATAAATGCAACATCGATCAACCTTCTTATTTCCATCAGGGGTTCCACTTGCATCTGGTGGTATTCGAATTTCATCAGACTGTGTGTTGCACCGAATGTAGTTTGCCGCGTCTCGTTGCGTCTCAGATGCGTACGTATTCAGATTAATACTCGCCTTAATTTACTCGAATTTACCCAAAAGCAGTATTTCAATGGATGAGTTACTCTTGTTATTCTGTGTTTTCAAAGTGACTAATTAAAACTATAAATAGGGCGTGTCATTAAGTGGTCATAACAATAAAATTGTCAAATTGTCAATTGTGGAAATGAGGTTTGATGCAGAAAAGGGTCGATGCAACGTTGTTTTTCGATGTATTAATTGAAAGATTTTTTTTACGTTCTGCGATTTTAAAATGAGGCAATAACAAACATGAGGTTAAAAAGCAAACATTTTTTTATCAATTTAATATTTTATATGGGTAGGTAATGTCAATATCCTAAATTATAGATAATTAATTATAAACGATAAGATTATAATGAAATGTGTTTGCAATCACTATTCCATCAAACAATTCAATATTATCTGTATAATCTGTAACGTCAATGTTACAATGAAAAAATGTAAAACTTATTGCGACTTAATGGTCTACCCTCAATATACTGATTAAAAAAAACAGTGATATTTCCAATAAAATAATAATATATTTAGAAAATTTCAGAGATGTAGTGAATTATTTCCAAATGTTTTACTATGGCCTAATGATAACTAATGAACATCTGATTTTCTTATTATGAATGGAAGTTAACTTTAAAAAAAAAAACTGTTATTTTAACTTTTACAGATGATTAACGCAGCCGGCTCTGGTTGATATTTTTATACACATACATTGCAATATATTTCTCGTAATTATAACGTACCAGTATCAGGCTTTGCCAACCATGATACCCAATAAAACTGTGTTAACATTATAATTACATTAATTTATACGTTTATAACATTGTATGAGCCAAATATTAACGGTTATCTTCACAACAGCTAAGGAAAGTTATACTTCGTGTTATCATCTTGAAGTTTGCTCCCCATGGAGGCATTAGTCCTTTTATAGCTTGTAGTATACGCTGTGTTAGCGGCTATTTTCAATAAACTTATTTTTACTGTTTGATAGTAGGTATCTAATTATCCAAGCGATCATTGTAATACATTTTTGAATGGTAATTTGAGTCGCCAGGCTCGATCTGCCGTGAAAGTACGACATCGAATTTAGGAGATAGAAGAAAATATGGATATTATGACGATGATGACGATTTAGAGATAGACGATTATGAATGAAATTTTTATATAAAGTAGAAGGGAAGAGAGACAATAATTATACCTGACCTCTATACATCTGTAATGTTAATCCTCTGTTTTACCCACAAAGCAGCCGTAACGGCGGAAAATTATAATTATTCAAATATGTAATTCAAATTATTATTCTTCAAATTATTAAAAATTACATATTATATTTTTTTTTTACAAACCGCATTAATGGAAAATTGGAAATTGAAATACATTGATGTTAAAGTGAAATTTCTTTACTCACATTTTATTAAAAAATGTTGACACCTACTTCCTCCCTTCTCGGCTTAAGTACTAAATTCACAGCCGTATATTATTGAAAAAATTAAAACATTTTAGTTTATTTTTAATAATATTTACAGAGCGTCAAAGTTACACATCTACGTGAATAAAATCGGAGAAATTAGACATTTTATTTATCGCGATTGTATAAAAACTTTGTAATTTTATCAAATGTTCCAGAAAAATGATGTTTCTTATTCGGGTAAAAATATTTCTCCTAAAATTTCTAATAATAAATTATACGCTTTGAATAGTTGAGTGGAAAAATTATTGTGAAATTAATGATGATTGAAAAATAAAGAAAATTACACGAAGTAAAATAGTGTGCAAATCTATTCTACATCTTTAATAAAATATATTCTTGAATTTTTCTATCATTTTTATCAAATGTATGTGGATTTGAATAATATCACTATCTAACATAGAGATAACATTATTATTACATCACAAGAAAAACACTGGTCTTAATTATTTTCATTATGAAGTATTGTTTTATTTACAGGGCATACATAAACATACTGATTATATTTATCTTCGTAGCATTTATCTACTATAATTATTTATGAGAATACAGTAGCAACATATTACAATACATTGAAGATTTGTTACTTTAGAAATGTAAATTGGGCAGTCTGTGGTTATCCTGTAGCTAGTTAACCTTTTGTTGCCATATAAACGAAATTGATTGGTATTTCATACAAAATAATTATTTTTCATATTGGTCCCGAAATTCTGTTCGTGTTTCAAAATTCTCTTGAGAAATTTATATAGCGATTTATTTTTTTACGATCTCTGAAGGGTTTACGAGTTGGTTAAAGTCTGCGAGCTGGGAGTTTATTAAACTGTAAGTCTATAAAAAATTTGTTATAAAAAATTAAATTGAATTTTCGTATTAAAAGACCGAAGAAGTATACTTACCGTCGGAAATCAAGGGGTTAACAGGCATTACTTTCTTATGATATTCTTAGAGAATATAAAATATATTTACTTCTTTCATGCATCCACTCTATATAATATAATAATCTGTCTGTTTGCGTAATGATAAAAAATCATTATTAATATTATCATTTAATACACGTCATGAAGAATCCAAACAAATAACAATTTCATATATTTTACACAAAAATGTATATTAGTTTTTAATTTAATTTCGCGTATTAAATAGTCTCTAGAAAAAATTTGAATAAAAACATATTTTCTTTCGTTCTTCGATTATAAGTATATTTTGTATGTGAAGTTTACTTATTAATAATTATTATTTGGTTTATGTTATTGAACTGAAGTGCTTTTATTATATACTTTTTACTATGCTGTATTGGTTTTTTTTATAACTTAAATAATTTGATTGTTTTTCTTTGTAAATGAATAATTTTTCCAAAATTTATGTAATAATTAAAAACAAACAAATGAAATTGTTATGATATCCAGTCTTGCATGTTCATTGGCATTTAAAATTTATCAATAACGTTTAAAAGTTAGGCACTTTACCGTACACAAAGTTCTATATCGATTAGTATACCTCAACGTAATCTTACATGTTACCTTACATAAAAGGCTTACCTGGACATGGTGGACAAACACCAATTAGAAGAACAATTAAGAGACGGAAGGTATATGTTCTCATAAACCAACATTTTTATAAATGTATCGTTCTTCCATAATGTAATTAACCACTATACAATTTACCTACATAATTATGAATGTAGTATTTTACACCATTTTACATAGTTAACTATCATTCAGAAATTTAGCCTATAATACAATATAATATAATAAGCACTGCTGACCTTGCCCCCCCCCCCCCCTTGCCCCACCCCACTACTTCTATCTATGTATGTCTGTCCTTGATGTATTTTTTTCCAATTATAGTTCAGTCGTTTAATGTCAACCGGTCCACTTTATAGGAGTAGGGTTTCCGGAAACTGGGCTTTTCAGGACTCGTTGAGTCCGAGTTCAAATTTTTGAAAACTCACCGAGTTCGAGTCCAAATGAAATAAAGAAATATTTTTTTCGTTATTTTTTATTTTTATTCCAAGATTGTTGCTTATTTTTTCTAATTACCTATACTATTTCAATATTTTTTACTACTTAATCATTTTCCGAGTCATATGTAATTAAAAATTCGATTAAATTCCTACAAAATACAATAAATTAGCGTCGATTAAGATTTCCGAACATAACAGTGACGTGCACAGTGCATAATATAACAAAAATACAGTGTCCCAACCCGGCCGACTCGAGTCTTTGACACTTTACTAAAGAACGCAATTCTTCTAGCAATTTAAAAGTACACATATTCATCATATTTGCGGTTAAAAGTTTAAAAAAAATTGTACTTTTTATTCATTTTAAAAATCATTGATAAAATGCAAGACGGCACTTTTTTTTGCAATATGTAGACACTTTTTATTTCACCCGCAAAAAAACTCTTATTTCACGCGTTTGCTTTTTGAGGTTACATGAAAAGTGAGCATTTGGAATGTTTTTAAACGGACAGTAACGACATCTGATGTTTTCGTGCGATAAAGTAAAAATATTGCGGTGTCCCAACCCACGCGATTGTCCCCTACAAATCCATGTTTGTGAATTTATCCTGGCTCTGAATAGGGCTGATCGTCCACTACAACCAGATTTTTATCCGAAACAATACCGTAATAGTACGTAAATAAACTTTCACGCGTAAGAACAAAAGAGAAATAGAATAGTACCAGGGTCATTGTTAATTTAACAACATTTAACATTTGTTGATTTATGCAAAATCCTGTAGAACCGAGTCTTTACAGTATATGTATCTTTACTTCAGTGGTCAAGCTGCAGAAGGTGCAGAGTACACCTGAAATATTTTTTATATTGTTAAAGGATTATATCTGGATAGAAATAAGATTTTTGAACATTAAAAATTAAATTAGAAACTTATAGCTATGCTTTTAATAGCTTAAATAAGCTTTCTGCCAAAATTTCATATTTCATTTAAATTTAATGAATCGGATAAAAATTCGATTCCAAATTATTTAAAATTATTAACATTATTAAAATATTTTCATATTAATTTTAAACTTCCAATGAGCTTTAGAGGTTTTAGAAGTTTTATTTTTGAATAAATTGAAATTTCGTTAAAGCATCGTTTAGATTGAAAATAGATTTTAAAACGTAAAAAATAAGATTCGGAAAATTAAGCTTTCTGGGGGCTTTTAAGTTTTTGCAGAGCTTTTAAACGGATTGTTTAGTTTTAATATTTTTGTGTTTTTCCTCAACTAATTTAAAAGCATCATTACATTTTTTTGGATCCGATGAAAATAATTGGGAAATCCGGATCAAATGTTGCGATGTCCTATATTCAAATTTCTCGGTACGAGCCCTTACGAATTTTTGATTTTTCTTATAGATAAATTTCAACTATTCCATAATAATCTTTCCACAATATTTAATTTTTGTATTTTTACCTAACTGTTAAAGCAACTTTCTGCGTTTTTACAGTTTTTCCGGCCGATGAAATCTGCACACAAATGCTGCACATCTTATGGAGACGTTGATCGCACGCCACTGCTCCACTTTAATAATTTTATCCCGCATATAAGCAGGTAGGATTTTGGGGGGCATTATATTCACCTGTTTTAGTGAAAATACCACTGACCCGAAACGTTTTTTTAATACTCACATTTTGGTTAGTTTTGACCCGCAGCGTAGAAAGATTACCCACACTTGGAATAATACATTAAATACACTTCATGAAAATACGCAGAATACGTAAATAAATAAATATAAATGGATGATTGGTTCTTGATCGGCCGACCAAGAACAAACCATCCATTTGAATGAGAGTCGTCCGTCAGTCAGCCAACATACGACTGAGTACGGCCGTAGGTACAGGTCGTACTTAAAGGACGCACACATTGATTTCTTATGTATTATGACTAGTCGGCCGTAATCGGTGACAATGGACGACTAGCCTAATACTAGTATTATAGCACTTGCTAGAATGTGTAGCACTTGCTTATGTTAATATTGAATAACCGGAACATGAAATCAAAAATTGAAATTTATGCTGTAATTTTTCCATAACAGTTTTATATAAATTTTCTTTTTGAATTTCAAGAACTCCAACTCGGTGAGTATTAGAGCCGAATCCCGATACCAATTAATTGCCTAAATACTCCGCAGGTCCGAGTCCAGTCGAGTGGAATTCAGGAACAGTAGGTAGGAGGTTTCCCAACGCTTTTACGCGTTGCAAATAATTTGACAACGTGAATTATTTTACAAAAAACAAGTTTAAATCAAAATTAATTCGAATATGTATATTTCGCAATTCAATATTTTATAAAATATTCATCAGTATTTTCAAGTCAAAATTTGAAGAGAATTTGCATCAAAATATAAAGGCAATTTTCAAAAATATTTCAAATTTATATTTAAATTTCATAGGAAAACAAATTTTTGATTGGTTGGTGAAAATAAATTTGTGATTGGTTCGTGGAGGAGAGAAAATTACTTATATACGTGCTATAAGAGTGACAGAATACAAATTTATTTTACCCGAGAAACAGTCTTCATATTTTGATTTGACAATATGTGACAATATTTTCAGGGAATTTGGAAAGGATTCCATTTTGAATTCAATGATTTGGAAAATAAAAGATCGCACAAAAATCAAAACTTCTAAACCGAAAATAACACCTCTTGGAAACTTTCACAAATTGTTGAAAGGATATAGAACAATGAATTAAATACAATATAAAATAATTTTACCAACTTTGTAAATTTCTAAAGAGCAAATTTCAAAGGACCAAAAAGTCCTTGTGTCCATTTTAAAATTTTTTTAAAATTTTGTTATTAATCCTTACTATTTGCCTTTTAATTTGAGGTGCTGCAAGAAAGAATCGGATAAGCCGTTTGCAAACAATTATAATTAACCCCTCTATGGTTTCGTAAAAATGTTGACCTGGCGTACAATAAGCAATTTTCCTTTGGCAACGCCCAGCCCTATGATATTTTAGTCAATTGAAAAATCATTAGACGAAATATGTGTTAAATTTGCATAGATATTCGTCTATCGTGCATACAATAGATTATTTATAAGAAAAAATTATGTTGCACTAATATACCATTCTGTTGGCCACATAATGGGGAAGAATAGCAGGCAGCCTACTCTTCCTTAACTCCTATCTTAACGTCCGCGACGTATGGCTGGAAATTGCTCATCTAGCTAACGTGGTTAGGTGGCAAGCTAACTAAGAAGGGGGAAACGCACGGTTGGGTGCGAAAGGTGTAGAACACCACCATCC
>JANTOP010042024.1:0-10547 GCA_027564815.1 Symmerus nobilis | reverse complement strand
ACCTCTAAACGTTTATCGATTTAGCTAAAATTTCAAATTTATAATTTTTAGGAATAGCCAAAAATATTTAAAGAGTGTCCGAATGATATTTGAACTGATTGCAATTCCATACAAAAATTTGTCACCCTAATATACATATTTATATCCATAGTTATAAACACCATTCGCCTTTATGACTAAAAGTAGTTATACTCGCACTAATGAAATGACACTCAATTATGTCTACTTAATTACGTGTGTATATAGTAAACGTCTATCGATACAGTAGCATCTAAGTGCTGTGAACAGCTTAGCAGGTATTACGAATACTCCATCCAGCATAATCAAAAATATTTGTCAAAGTTGCCGTCGTAGTCCCTTTGGTATCGAGCAATGCTGTTTAAAATTATCGCAGGAAAATGCCAAGCAACAAACAGAAAATATCTATCCATCAATTATAAACTAGGCATATTCGATTCAAACATTTGATTTTTTAAATCCGGAATTTTTTCACAAATACATTAAAAATATAAAACCAAGGAAATCTATCTACTAACTCTAACAAACGAATAGCTGGATCTTTATAGTTTGTGTAATTACGTAATATTGATCGTCTTTCACCAATTGTCAAATTCTAGAGTAATATAAAGTCATAGTAATCCGAAAGTATCGAAAAACCAAATTGTTTCTCACTTTTTTGGTATGGTACTGGCAAAATCTACTATCTTATGTGCTTCCAGTAAAGCTATGCTTTCCTCCAGATTTTGTTCACCTAAAATTTCTTGATGAGAGTTAAAACGAATGCATGTAATTATATGGTGGTGCTATCCTCCAAAACTCAATAGAGCCGACCTTATTTTTGTAAAGAGAAATGTCAAATTTTAAAATCCTCTAATTTTGTTCGCCAAAAATTAATGGAATCGATTGGTTTTGCAAACTTGACAATTCCCAAGGAACATTTTGGTTTCTATTAGAATCGGATGTTATTAGGACACATTAAGAACTCTATTAGAGTTCTGTAACATTGCCCGTGCAATGTTATAACTATCTTATAGTGACTGATGCACCAGCATTATAGAAGTACGGTAGCACCACTGTAAGATTGCCTATGCATGCAGCCTTTGAGTTGTCTAATAGTAGTGGATGCATCTGCCACTATACAATTACTATAGGAGCACTGTAGGACCGCCCGTATACTCTTAAAGTGGCCTTATAGTAATGGAAAATGTACTTTTAATTCAAAATAAAAATAAGTTTTATTAATCCTATTTTTTTCTGTGACTTCGGGTCGGCTTTTTTATATTCCTTTCAATCCCATTGATTTATTTCTGAAATTATTTAATTTTTTGTTATTTATTTTAATATTTATGTTATTTTAAATTATACCTTTTGTATAAGCAACCATTGGATTCGAACCAAGGTTCTCTAGATTCGTACGTACGCGCTTTGCCGACTTTACCATCTCGCGCTTTAATAAAAGTCATAAAGCAGCATACATAAGCTTCGTTTAGGCATTCTTACATGACTAATGAGAATGTGCTACCAGCACTATAAATGGACAACTATAATATCCTATAGTGGTAGAATTATAGTGCTGCGATTACTTGCAATGTCAGCACTATGAATGGACCACTATAACATCCTATAGTGATGGAATTATAGTGCGGCGATTACGTGCAATTTCAGCACTGTAACATTCTATAGTGGTAGAACTATAGTACGGCGATTACTTGCAATATCAGCACTATAAATTGAGCACTATAACATCCTTTAGTGCCGTATTTATAGTGCTGATAATGTACGTCCTCGCAGCACTATGATTCCACCACTATAGGATGTTATAGTGCCGTTTTTATAACAGTGTGCCCACTATAAATTTATAGTGACGGTTGCCTTGTTGCAGTGACTTTATAGTGCCAATTTGTAAGATTTGCGTGCTAACGCCACTAAGAGTTGTTGCTCGGGTTAAAACTTAGGTTTATGACAAATTGCATATATAATACTGTATATAATGTACATAACACATATTGTAAACATACATTTCGAGGAAAGCACTCTATTCATAAAAATTACTTCAAAAACAGAAATGAGAGACCTAATTTTATTTTAAGGTAAGGTGACAATCATTGGAGGAAAGCATAGATTAAGAAGTACAAATGTGCTCCAATAACTATGCAAAATTAGTTGAATAGTTGACATTCAGTTTGAAAACTGAAAATCCATTTCAAAAGTAACCGAACATAGATTGAGATCTCGTCTGCAAAAAATCGTGGGTGAAATTTTTGACGAAAAAAAAGTACAATCCTGTGTTCCTTGACAATAAATGGACAGGTGGATATTGACAATCTAAAAGTAAAGAAATTTATCGAGAAATATACCAATGGAGTGATGAGATAGTGTTTTGGCTGAAGCAAGCCAACATTACGGTAAAAAACGTTGGCGGCTCTAGGTGGCCATCAAATTGTACCGAAGATCTTATAGTTGACATCAAATACATACCGATACCGAAGATCTTAAACCATACAAATGTTTTTCAATTGCGTCCTATTCAAAATTATGGGGCTTAGAAATTTGAGGTTTAAATTTTACAGCAATGGATATGAGCCCATAACTACTTTATTGAAACCCAAAAATTTAGCCATGGAAGATATGGATTCCGTACCACTAAAGTGTCAGGATCCGAATAAATTTGGAACTATAAAATTGGTTTATAAAATTGGAAGTGAAGTAATTTTGGAATCCGCATGTTTATAAAACATCAAGGTCGACAGCATCAAACAATTATAGGGAAATGATTATTTAATGTAATATACATATATGTATAGTAAATGATAGCATAGCCTCATATACATATTGTAGATTTTAGACAGGGTTTGTGGTGGGCATTCATTCATTCCTCGTAATTTAAATATAATTAAAATACATACATACAAGTACATATATTATATTTACATAGGATGCAATCTCCAAATAATACTGAAATCTCTGCATGTTTTGCGTGATAATATTATCATCGTTGTTGGTATTTATTGTAATATTGCAATAGGTATTTCTTCAAAGCACATTCATATGGATAGACCATCGCTCGTTCTTGGTGGTCGTCTTTCAAAGTAAGAGCAAAATGGTTAGATTAAGTTTTAAGGGGACATCCAATCCAAAATTGATCAAAAATGCAAAAATTGGAAAACATTTTTATTGCATATTTTGAATCCATGAACTCGCCCCTTTCACGTGATGTAACCAATGCAATTTCATACACCCGCTTGAAATCCGTTCAAATGTAGAATTTAAGATGCAGTGTCAAAACTGAATACATAACATTATTATATCAAAGCAATCTTAGAATCGCTTTATCTCCATTATTTATTTTTCAGGTTTTTCAAGATTCCAAGTGCTACTGGGAGTTCAATCTTCATGCGACAGATTTTTTCTAACGTACTATGGGAAATATTACACAAATTAAACGACAGATTTGTGATATATTGTTCTTTAACAAAGTTATTAACGATATACATACTGCAAAAAACACCCGAAAATAGTCGATTTCTTCGGTTTTTTGTGCCAAGTCTCAGTAAATATGTCATAGCTTTTATAAAAAAAAAGTTTATCAGAATTCAAAATTCTAGAATTTCTTTATTATGAAAATACGAACAGCTTCAGATAAAAAAAAAACGAAAACCGAAAATAAAATGGACTCCAAGGAGCATTTTGATAACGGTCCTTTTTTGAAGCTGTTGTTAATAAATAAATATGCTTTTTATAATTATTTTACGATTTTAGCCATTTGTCCCCTTAAAGTGGCGATATCAAATGTAGTATCAACATCCTTTTTCACTGATAGAAGATTCTATTTATTGAACAGAGCCTCATTCCTAATTCATAAAATATTCTTAGTCTGGGAAAAATGTATGTATAAGTTGTCATACTTCTGTCAGTAGAGTCCATGCCATCGATAGTGGAGATCACAGCATCGAAATCGAACTGTAAGTAAAATGATTGGAAAATTATTTACAAAAATAAAGTGTTATTGCAACGTGATCTTAGGATGCTAAAGTATTAAAACCACATATCTCCAACCCGTTGTATACAATAAGAAAGTATTCAATTATTAAGAAGAAATTAAGAACTTTTAAACTTACAAAGAAAATTGCTGTTTGCTTTTTGTTACTATAATGAACTAACTAGAATTATCTCGTCGAGAACTGGTTTTGTTTTAGAGCCAGGAAAATTTATAATGAAATTGTAACAATAAATACGGTAAAATAATTTATAAAATCAACGGTTTGTGAAATTATTAGATTTTCATAAAATGTTATACCATTTTACGAAAATTTTCGAATATTTTTTAAATTTTTCTACTCCCATAAACTGGACCAATTTTCTCAAAAACTTACTGATTTGCACGAAGTTTTCTAATAATTAGAAAACATTTAATTCTCAACATTTTTTTTGAATCTTGTCACAAAATTTTAGGCATTATAAAATTAAATATATAGATTTTTATCAAATTAAAAATTTCGCGATTTTATAAATTTTACAGATTTTTTGTAAAATATCTAACCATCTGGATAAAACATCAAAAAGCAAATTTCTAGATGCTGGATTGAAATTTTGCTACAATTCCTAAACGGTTGACGACATTGATTTCATTACAATCACCATTATTTAAATGAGATAAGTTGTCAATGTAATTTCCAGTAAATCATATACCGACCGATATACGATATCGGTGAACCGATCGAATGGTATGATATCAAATTGAGTAACTTGCGGTATAAATTATCATAAATTCCTAATTTCGTAATAATTCATTTCATTTCATATTAATTGACGGACAACAATTTATTAATTTATGGATAATTATCATATCAATATTGATAATATATAATTTAAATGCAGTTTCATTTAGTTGCAATTGATTGGTAATAATTATGTGGTTTACCTTTACTTTCATTTTGGTCACCAACCAAATTTTAAATATGTAATGACAATTCAGTTTAATCAATTTATTAATTTTTTATTGTTACAAATTTGTATCCAAAAAACGGAGTTACGGTTGTTGATAAAATGTGAAATATGTAGGTATTATTTAAATACGACAAATTTGTACAATAAATACGAACATCACAATTTTCCTTTTATTCTCATCTCTTTTCATTGAAATATATTTCGGCATGGGTCTCTATGGGCTCGTAAATGTTTATTGAAATAATAAATAAGCAGTTTTTTCTATCTAAAGCTAAACGGTATTAAGTACCTAGAGAAGTAAAATGAATCATCTGCCTGCAGGTATATTTAGTATCTTTTTAGATAGTATTTTTTGATATAAAAATTTTAGAGTAAGAAAATGTATTAAACGCTTCTGGAGATAACTTGGTGTCTCATGATATGATAAGTGGTAATGATTAATTCTTTACGAGATTGCTGTGTTTTTGACACCCATAGATAGATTTATTTACTAAAATTGTATAAATTGCAAATGCCTTGGCAGTAATAGTAACGTAAGATGTAAAAGTTTAAACTAGTGCCGATATATTCACAAAATTTAAAATGCTATTCCTTTAGTATTAAAATTGGTGAGAAGTACCGTTTTCCCTGATATAAAATTTTCTAACACATAAGCCAATATTGAATAAAAATTATCTATTACAGCCTGATTGGAACATGTTCTGTGGCGGAATAGATTACATTTTAAGTCGTAAACATATCGAACGAAACTTGCAAATTATAACTAGGTATGTATAATTTATCTAAATATCCAATCAAAAAGTATCAGTGAATAACGCGTTGTTTGTAAGAACGAAAACCCCAGAAATGAAACAATTTCAGCTTTCTAGTTCATGTAGAACTTGCGTCCAAAACCTCGGAATTTTGCTTTTTAAAAGTAGTATACTCAGTGTTTAATATTTTATTTTATTTATGGCTTTTTTATTTCCAGCCGAGAGAATGAATTTTATCTTTCATCTAATCTTGTCGTTGGGCTGAAAATACGTTTGGTGTATATTTATGTCACCAGGCCATATATTTCAGAAAATAAATAAAAATTCTATTCAGAGGCGAGAAAATATAAAACATGAATACTTTTATTTTCTGCTTAATAATAAAATATCTTTTCTGTTATAAATTTCGCATTTGTTTAATCTATCTATCTAAAACCAATAAATTTAAAGAAAAAATGTCGGCAAATCTCGTTATTCATTATACTTAGTTCATACAAAATTCACCTCTTACTCAGACTAGATATTTGCACTTAATGGAAAGCCGAAAAAAAGAAAAAAGAATCATTTCTATCAGAAGCGAAGAGAAGACAGATTCGAATAAAAATAAAATATTTGGCCTGAGTATTTTATTTTTATTTTATTGCGTTTACTATTTATTCCAGGCTAGTATCCATAAAAATTAAAATACATGGCTTCTAAACAAAAATATATATTACTTGCAATATATTGTATGCCGGTTATGATTGAATTGCTTTTTATTTTTTATTATTATTGTAAAGTCAAGGAGAGATACCTGAGGCCATTTTTACACTGGTCGTATTGGTTAATTTATCTTTGTATAGAGCATCCAATGTTATTAAATTTTTTTTAATTCTTCTGTCTTATAGTTCTTCTTTAAAATTAACTTTCTTTCCTTTATATTATTAGCATTTATTTGAATTAACGAATTATAAGAAAGCGACATATACTTGACTGCTACTATTTTTAAAATTGACATACTTCTCGGCTGGCTTTATGAAAGATATCATATACAATTGTGCACTTCCCTATCTAAATGCGAAACTACTAAACCAATAATAATTTATAAGGAATAAATTTATGTGCTCATTACTTCTAAACGGCCTAAGGCCGGTCGTCCGTTATGTTACAATCACACGCATTAACCATCGCAAAACGATCGTCTGTTGTAAGATACAGTTTTAAGAGTGTATTTGTGTATAGAAAACAGATCATAAAAATTTAATAGTACAATAAACCCAACAGTACAGACCCCCTGTAAATCTTAAGATATATTCCGCGGTATTCCATTTTCGAGTTATAGAGGACCAAACGCAAAAGTAAAAACTATTAAGGGATCTTTTATAATATAAACATAAGCATAATGTTCGTTTATTTCATTTTTATGCAATTAAAAGTGAAAAGGGAAATTTATTTTCAAACGGAACATATTTTCTGCTTTACTGAGCCTACTGTAAATTTATTGTTATTCAAATAAACTAATTTGTGGCGTTTAAACTTATTATCTGACGTTTGGAAGTAGGAATTATTAATAGTTTTATAACCACTGAGTCTGGTGGTTTTTACACATACATTGAAAAAGCTAACCGGGCCGTAACTCCACGCGAGGATCGTTCAGACGATGAAATTACATGACGTCACAATATATTAATATATGATGGGAAAGTTTTACGATGAAATGGTTCATGCATGTGATTGTAAGATTAGATGCGTAGTCGTATACGGACGACTAACGAAATCTTAATAGATTAGTAGCACCTAATCGTTCGTATACGAACATCTACTAAGTCGCTGGACTACACATCCAGTTGATGTTCGGCCTAAAAGGCCCCACTCACTATCCGATTACACTTCAACAAATTGATCAATTTGTCAACTTGCCAACCGATTGTAACGTGTGTGGGGTGGTTGGATCAACCGTTGATAAGTTGAATGAGCATACAATTCAACTTGGATTTGTTGAAGAGAGATTGATGTGTGTTATCAACTTACGTTCGATTTCAGTTAAAAAGTAAATACCTTGGTGGTAACATCAATCCGGAAACATATTTTCGTACATTTTTAAAACTTTATGTTCATGTTGAAGTGAAGTTGAATAGTCTGTGGCCTTGTTGGTGAACAATTGACAAGTTGATATTAACAAGTTGAACCAACCAAGTTGAACCGAATCAACCAATCGGTTAATGAATGGGCCGGGCCGTTTAAGAGTGAAATGATATGATAGTAATTTTGCTATTTGGTCAGGTAAGTATAAGTATTGAGCAGTTTTACGGTAAATGTTATAATTATGAATTTATTTAAGCCATACTCTTTATATTTTCGATTTAGTATTTTAAATTTTAAAAAGCCGTATCTCGGCAAGAATTGGTCCTATCGAAAGATTAAGCAGATGTTGTATTCGTCTTAGAAAAACCATTTAAATTATTTGTCATTTAAATGGCTTGTTCGCGTAGTATTTAGGATTATCAGACCCACCCTCACCCTTTCTCACCAACAAGATCAGGGTGTACGTTTTACTGATTAAATGATTTGATGAAATGATAAATTGATTTTATGATACGAATTAACTCTTGAAAACATCAACCTCTTATCTTGAACCGTTCAAAACTTAAATGGGGTGATTGTGGTCTCAACCACCCTGTATAATTGTGGAATCAATAAATTTTTTATAAAATTCATTATTTTTCCTTTAAGGAGACATGCAACCCAAATGGCTAAAATCGTTATTATTCAACCGATTTTTATAATTTTTGGTAGTGATTAGCTGCTCTATCAGTTGATAATATTTATGTAAAAAATTTCAATAATAATTACACTAAACATATTTATTTATTAACAATAGCTTCAAAAAAGGGCCATTTTCAAAATGCTCGTCGGAGTCCATTTTATTTTCGATTTTCATTTTGCTTACCTGAACCTGTTCGTCGTTTCATAATAAATGATTTCTAAAGACGGAATATTGATAAACTTTTTTTTCAAAGTTATAGCATTTCTACTTCGACTTGACACAAAAAACCGAAAAAATCGACTAATCGGGTGTTTTGTGCTCTAAATAGTTAATAACTTTGTTAAAAAATAAAATATCAAAAATCTGTCTTTAGAATTTAATCGTAATCTTCTACTGAGTACGTGAGAAAAAGAGTCAAATCGCATGAAAATTGAGCTCCGAGGATAATTTTGAATCTCGGAAAATTTGAAAAATAAATAGTGGAGATAAATTGAATTAAACATTGCTTTGATATAATAATATCATGTATTCAGTCTTCACACCGCATCTTAAATTTTACATTTGAATGAGTTTCGAGTGGGTGTTTGAAATTTCAATTACATCGCGTGAAAGAGGACAGTTCAAAGATTCAAAATATGCATTAAAAATGTGTTCTCGTTTTTCTGCAATTTTGGTCAATTTCGGGTTTCATGTCACCTTAATTTAAACTTAGTTAGTTTAAAATTTAAAATTTGAAAAAGTATAAAAATTCTGGCTCACCTTGCCTGCCAGCGTAAATTTTTAATATATATATGTGTTACGACTAGAGCTTTAAAAAAAATATATTTGTTGGTTGGGGTGAACAATTTCAAAGCTAAAAAACCTGATTTTTATTTCTAAAATTTAAATTTTCAAAAATTTGTAATAATACTTTCAAATTCTGAAACTTTTATCAAAATCGAAAGAGGTCTGGAACTAAATCACTATTGTTTGTTCTTTCCCATGGAATTGCTGACTATAATAAATATATTGATTATTAGAAATATAACTTAATAAATTAAATATAACTAAATAACTTCGTACCTAAAAATACGAAGATTTTTTAGAAAAATTACTGGTTTTGAATTTAGTAGATAACAAAAGCTATCCAGTTATCTCTAAGAATAAATCTGCTGACCATTATGAAAGTGTTAATAAGAAAGTGAATACCTTAGCGGCTGTTTTGTAATGTAGGTACACAATAGTAATAGTATAAAGAATTCCAATTTATAATATTACTCGTATTATTTAAAAGCATGTTAAAAGTACGAAATCATGCTATTCATACAGCCTTCCTAAGAAATACAATTGATTGATTATAACTATACCATAAATTCATATCGATACCTATTACAATAAACTAAATAAACCTAATATTGGACAGTGGTCATGTTATTTCATCACCTTTATTACTAATTCTATGTCTCTCATATTTTCTAGATAGATATTCGATATTAGATTAATAAATCGAAACCATAAAAATTACAAATCAATGTGACATGTACGAGTATAATACATGGTATTATGATCCCTAGATATACCAAGAATATTTTGAAAAGAAAAAATTCCTAATTGATTCGCTAAGCTTTGTGGCTTAATTTTTTCTTTCCTATTTTCATATTTTACTATACATGGGTTTCATTGTCTTCAAACGTTACTCCCCAATATTTGGTATAGTAGGAGAAACCAACCAATATAATAAATTATTTTTTTCATCAATATGTAGTACCCGTATACACCATATCGTATTAGGGTAAGTAGATATAAAGGAAGAGGAGTATCTAGTTATATTTTTCATTCTCTATAACTAAAAAGTTTTCCGAATTCATTTTTTTTCCATCATCTCTCTTAATATGTTTCTTAACTTCTCCATTATATTGCATTTGCATTAATTTTTTCAGGTTTGGGAGAAAAAAAATCAGGGTTGCCACTCAGTTATTAAAAGTACCAATATATAACAGAAATCCACATGTTTGCGTTGTAATGGGCAACAAGAACACACGAATATTAATTGGACCGAGTTATGCAACAACCGACTAAGCGCCATTTTTTCGAAAATGAGGTTTTTGCTCTATCGGATAGTT
>JANTOP010042013.1:0-10550 GCA_027564815.1 Symmerus nobilis | reverse complement strand
TAAGAGTTAAATATAATATAATTATTCGCAAACGCGTCAAACCGCGGAATACTCGCAGGCTTTCTCCTGCCGCATAGCACTCGCAAAAATCTTGCTGGGATCTACTCCTCTAATCAGGAGATGAATTTTATGGAAAAGTTTCTTCCACAATTTCTTCATTTCGTTCTTTAGTCCATTCCCACGTAGTGAGATTTTCCGGTTTCTGGAAAAAAAAAACTTGAAAAAGAAGAAAAGTTTTGAAAAAAAATTTTAATAAAAACTCCTAGTAAATAACTTTTAGAAATATTTTCCCATCTAGGAAATTTTAGAAAAAAAATGTCTTTAAAAATTTTTACGAAAACTATCAAAAATCCATCAATATTATTGAAATTTGTACAAGTCGAAATTTATGGGATTTTAAACATATAAGTGGTTAGGTGACTGCCTGATATTAAGGTATTGATAGATCATGTAGGTCATCCCCTATTTGAATTCATATTGGAAATTCCTAATGTTAAATTTCCGGAAAGTTATAACAATTTCCCTGAGAACATCCGATTTCCTGAAATGGGCTTTTTTTTAAAAAAGTTTGTTCTACAGTTTCTTCTCTGAATCCTTACATTTAATTTCCCAAATTCAAATTTCCGAAATTTGAAATACTACGTTTAATAAGATATAGAAGAATAAGATATTACTTATTCTTATATTTATACTTAAGATACTTACTTACTCTGTCAGATTTGGATGATAATTTTCTTAGTTTAGGGTTAAGTTTGCAGAAAAAAGAGAAATTCATAGTTATTTACAGGATATTAAAGCTGCAGACAAGTCAGCTGTGCTATAAAAAAACACAACTGAATAATTTGGAATTAAATATGATAATTAAATAAAAGAAATACATAATAATTTAAGAAATAATTTAATTTATTCTATCATTAATTTTCTAGAATCCTTTACTACTATCAATCTCTTAAGCTTTCTCGCTTATAACAGGCTCGTTAGCGTCCCTGCTAGCATCAATCTTATCAGCTTTATAGAGACCACCATCGATGCCTTTCAGTACATTCTCATTTGGGTCAGATATATCCTCTGGTTTCATTTTCTTCAAGTTCTTCACTTGAACCGATTCGCTAATACTAATTTTCGTATGACTACCAGCGCAAAATCGGGTCGACAAGTGGTTACCCCGCCGATCGTTCTGTTCAATAATTTTCCCAACTTCATCGACAATCTGATAACTATTCATATTCCGGTCGGTCGGTTTCATCCGTAATTGCTGTCTAACATTATCCAATTCATAAGTATGGAATGGTTTCAAGGATTGGTTTGGCGGTAGGGTAGCTAATTTTGGAACGGTTTCAAGTTTCTCCATTCGCATAATAACATTTTGATTGCATGCGATACATTCAATATCTTTCAGTAATTTAATTCTTGTGCCGGCACTTTCGGCAGTTTGACTATCGACCAATTCTTGTAACCGATCGGTTAAGATTTTAATTTGTTCAGTTAATAATTCCTTGAGGGGAATCAATTCTTCCTTATCCAATTTTGCTTCGATTACGGATTCAATTAATTTATTAGTTTCAATGAGATTTTCTTCTTGATCTTGGATTATAGATCTTGCTTGTACAATGCTATTTGCCACATCCTCATTTACCAAATCGAATCGATCAACGGAGACTTTCCGTTGTACGATTCCGTAATCCGCTTTTTCTGATAGTAATCCATCTACCTCTTCACGATCAGCCTTTGCAATGTTCAACTCTTCTAGTCGACTGTTAATTTCACCGATCGCTTTCAGTAAAACGTCATTTTTCGATTTTAATTGAGTGACACTTTCGATGAATCGTAACAACTCATTCTTCATTGCTACCAACTCACCGTAAATATCAGCTATGCCAGGCATACTTTTACCCTCTGGATCATCGCCACCCATAAATATATCGTCGATACGTTGATTAACTTCCAGTAAATTCGTTTCGAATCCGGCTACCCGTCCCTCTTGACCTGTGACTTTTTTATCGAGCGCCGCAATTTGTTGTTCCGTTTTCTTACTACCTAAACCCCTTAATATACTCTTACGTTCATCAGCCAATGCAAGAGTTTCACCGCCGGATGTACTACTCTTTCGCAGCGAAGTAGGTCGTTTAAGAGTACCTTTCTTTAAATCCTCAATGTCCAATTTTATTTTCGCAATTTCACCGATTAAGCCATCATACTTTTTGGTTATTGTTTCAACTGCAGGGTCACTACGTTTGATCGGATCAATTGGTTTTTCGAATCTACTAGTTTTCGATGCATGTCTTAAACCGTTACTTTCTGTTTCTCGATTAACATTATCCTTCGACATTCTATCAAGAAACGATTGCCGTTCCAATTCATCGATTCGATCTCTTACAGCATCAATTTCTAAATTTCCTCTCATATTATTATATTTTCGAGATAGATCAGACACCATTGAGGTCAGTTTAACGATACCAATTTCTGTGGCATCGACTCGTTTCGTTATATTCAGCATATTCCACATATCACCGACCGCATTCGAATCCGGACCACTTCTAATCAACGTTTCATTACCGGGTAACACTTGTGCCACCACATCATGTATGCTATCCACTCTTCTTGATAATTTCTGGAAGTCATCATCCGATATAATGGGTATCGGTTGCTTCGGATATTCTTCCGTATACTTTCTCTTCACAACTATAATTTTCTTAATATTCTTAGTTTTCGGTTCTATTAAGTTACCCTTTTCAATTTTTCCCGATGATTCGGTAGCATCATATTCCTCGATGTTGATTGGAGTTTTACCACCCATCGATTTAAGGGATTCTTGTAAATTTTGATTTGGATCATTGATTTCAATTTGATAACTATCGATTTTAATTGTTCGGCAAATTACATGTAGAATTGTATGGAGTAAATTGAAATTTATGACACCCGGACCATCTGGTCCAGCTAAAGATATATCAATTAATTTTGGTAATTCTAATATTGTTGCCATTGTTTTGGGGATGATTTAAAATAAATTATTTAAATTAATCAATTTTAATATTTGAAGTTTATCAAATTTCTGGACGTATTATCTTAGAAATCAGTAACTAGGATTTTGATACTTTTGATTTAGATTCGGGAATTATCGACAATTAATTAGTATTTTGAATACTAATGTCCAAAAATGCCCTACAAGATACTGGGTCAAATCTAAGAAATATAGTTATTGAAATATTAATTCCTAAAATTCACCTATTTTTTCCGCTGCCTACTCGGATATTCCTCCTTAATTTAATTTATGAAGTTTTTATTAATAAATTGAAATACTTACCCTGATACATACTTACGATGGTATAATTTATTTTAAAATTTTCTAATTAATTCAAAAGAATAGAAAACCACATTAAATCGAGTAATTTTTTTTTTAAAAATTCATTTAATTTTTGTCAAGAAATAAACAAAACTTATTGATTTTTAAAAAATCATAACTCGCTTAGAAAAATTTTTTTTCGAAAAATCCTGAAGATAGTTTTTAGGTTATCTCATCAAGTATTTAGGATAAAACTTTCAACTAAATCGAATAATATTTCATTTAGAAAAAAATTCTATTCCAAAAATTTGATCGAAAATAACCAAGAAAATGCATTGATTGTAAAAGGAAATCACGGATTTTTTAACAGCTCAGAACTCAATCCGAAGTTTGTTTTTTCAAAAATCCTGAAATTAGTTTTTAGTTTATGTCATCAAGTATAGCTGAAAAAATTTTAAACCAAATCGAGCGAATTTTTTTTAACAAAACACTCAATTTAAAAATTTTGATCAAAAAAGATGCCAGAAAATTAACTGTAGAATGTTACAGAAAATAATCGATTATTTAAAAGCTAATAACTCGTTCAGAATATTTTTTTTCCACAAATCCTGAAATTAGTTTTTACATTATCTCATCAACTATTCAGGAAAAATTTAAAATTTTGTCTTTCAACCGAAAGAATAATATTGCAGAAATTTCGAATTTTATGCAGAAATATTCACTTACCTTTATCATGTAATTTTCATACATCACACTAAGCAGCTCAGAAAATTATTAATTACCCTCAGAATAAGGTTTGGTAATTCTTATTATTCTCTATATAATTTCTCTCATCGAAATTTAAAAAAAACTGAGTGAAATTTCTTGAGTGAAATTTATTTTGAGTGAAATTCCATTCCATTCCAAGAAAATGAATTTGTTTCTCATTTTAATTGCGAAATTTGTATTGAGTGAAATTTTATTGAACAAAATTTTTTGAGTGAAATTTTGTTTTCTTACTTTAAATAACGTAAATCTATAATTTTTTAAATTTCCACTCAATTCATTTTGAGTGAAATTAATTTTTATATTTTATATTTATTTTTAACATATTTATATCTATGTAGAAGATTGAGTTCGGAATTCGGATATTAACAAAATAAATCATTTAAATATATCTCTTCTTTAAATAATTTATTGTTATTTATTTTATTAGGTACGTTTAAATACAAGAAATAGAAGCGAGAGCGCATTGAAAATCGATTTTAATTTAACAGTCTCAGAAATAGAAACAGGTAAATTAGGAACTACCTTAAAATGCATACAAACGAATAAAAATGAAATTATAGACGGTGACAAGGAACATGTTTTTATTATGTAGATTTTGTTCGTTTTATTTATTCAACTAATCCTATAAATATAAAGGTAAGTCTTAATCAGACAGTCAATCAGTCAAATTAGACTCAATCTATATTTTATACTAACTGTCTCGTAGCTTCTCTTCAGGGATCCGATTAATTCAGATATGAAGGGATAACTGTAAATTCTAATTATATATTTACAATATGTTCAATATGTACATTGTACAAGCGTAGAAAGTTGCGTTGACATTTAGGTAAAAATACAAAAATTAAAAAATTAAAAAATCAAAAATTCGTAAAAAAGAAATTCGCGATATTTGATCCTAGTTTCCGGATAATTTTCTTCCGATTAAAAAAAATGTAATGATGAAGAAAGGTAATGAATGATTTGAGGAAAAATACAAAAATATTAAAGCTAAAGTTTTCGTTCAAAAGCTCTGCGGAAACTTAAAAGCTCTCAGGAAAGTTTAGCTATCCCAACCAAAATTTTTACGATTTAAAATCTATTTTCTACCCAAATAACGATCCCATAACCAAATTTCAAATTTTTCCAATATAAGGTTCAAAAATCTCGATAGCTCATTGAAAGCTTAAAATAAAAATGTCTTTTGAATCTGATTTTTAAGTGAAATATGAAATTATCACAGAAAGCTTGTTCAAACTATTAAAAGCGCAATGAAAGCTTTTAGCTTCGAGCTTACTTTCTTACATAAAAAAATCTATTTCCTATCAGAATAATGTCCCTTAAACGAAATGTCAACTTTTCCAAAATAGGGCTTTAAAAATGTCGAAAGCTCATGAAAAGCTTAAAATTAAAATGTTATTTTATATAATTTGGCATCAAATTTTTATCCCATTCATTAAATTTAAATGTAAAATGAGATTCTCCTTAAAAGCTTGTCCAAACTATTAAAAGCACAACGAAAGCTCTAATTTTTAAGCTTAATTTTATATACGAAAAAACCTATTTGCTCTCCAAATAAAGAAACTTTAACGAAAGTTCAATTTTTTTCAAATTAGAGCTGTAAACGTCTAGAAAGCTCATTGAAAGCTTCAAGTTAAAATTTTATATTAAAAATTTTGTAATTCAATTTTCATTCGATTCATTAAATTTAGATAAAATATGAAATTTTCGTTAGAAGCTTTATCAATCCAATGTAAGCTCAAGGAAAGCTCTAAGTTATGAACTTCATTTTTTTAAATCTGTTTTCTATCCAGGAAACAAAGAAAATGCTTTAAAAATCTCGAAAGCTCATTGAATTAAATTCAATTCAATTCATTAAAGCTTTCCTAGAAATGTTAATTTTCCACGGAGCTTTTTAACGGAAATTTCGGACTTATTTTAAATTTAACTATTGAGGGAAAAATAAGAATCTATACTGTCTAAAATAACATTTTAGTTAAAAGCTTTCGATGAGCTTTTTTAGAAAATTCTTAAAGCTTTTTCAGAATATCTTCAATTTAACTGATTTTAAATTATTGATCAAGTACCATATCACACTGTTCGGAAGAATCTCCAGATATGTGGAGGGCCAGATTTCGGGCACCTCCCCCCCCCCCCCTTCCCCAATAATTTTTTTAATCAACTTTATATTGAATTATGGGGGGGGGGGGCATAATTAAATCTAAAGTTGATTAAAAAAATTAGTAAAATGATTCAAAGTTATTAAATAAAATAATTTGAGTTAGCAATTTCTAAAATAAAATTAGTTTGATGATTTTTAAGGTGCACCTTGCGCATTCTACGCATTAGACTGCACGCAAATGTAAGTGGCTACAAGTTATACATTAGCTTGTTACATAACTAATGTTTGGTTGAATGTTGTATATCCTGATTATTAACAATATTCATTTAGAAGGTGACTGATAAACAATTTATAGATATATTAATTTGGATGTCTTCAAAATTGTGTTATTACAAAATTAAAATCAAAAGATTTTCGATTAAAAAAAATCTTAAAAGAATAGTGAAATTATCTCAAATCGGTTGGGATTTTTTTTTTTTGGATATTTATGAGTTCTTTAGTATAGATTCTTAACGAACAACATCTTAATGATCATTTAAGATTTTTCTGAACTCAATAATATTTATTTTCTTCTGTAGGCATATTAAGAAATAAAATAAAAAAATAAAATATTTATAAATGTCTTAAGCATCAAGTTAAATTTATTAAATGATGTTAACCCCATCTAAATACCATTGACATTATATTAATTGATTGACGCTCTTTTAGTGATTATTGGTGTATCTTATACCTCTCTACCTATTCAGTAAAATGTATATTATAATGAGCAGATTTTTTTAATTAAAATATTTCTGACCGAATACCGAACTGATTAAGCATATTTAATTTGGATTTATCTGATGATAATTTATTAAGAGAAATAATTCCTATATACTTAAGTAGTAGGTCTATTTAAAATATATATATAGAAGGACCTCTCTTCAACAATAAAATAACTTCTTACAAAATGACATAATTATATTATTAATGCGATCATTATCTTGCTACCTTACTGTTTATAAAAGATTCATTTAATAATGTCTTTTATTCCGAATATATTTCTCTACCTTAATTTAAGAAAAAAAAATAAATGTTTCATGTGTGAAATATCACCAAATTTACAACTCAATCGCTTCAACTTGAGGATCATTATCGTTCCATTTTTTTTTTTGGGAAAAATTCTACACCGTAATTAATCAACGACATTCAATAAGAAAAAAAATCCTACCGACCGACCGTTTAATATTATTTTTATTTAATAAATTTATAAGAAAATGGATATACGAGTATTTACATTTAACTAAATCCTTTAGAAATAAGAAACAAGTAGTTTTTTGTGTTAAAAAAAGAATAATCCGGTACCGAAGGACCGCTAAACTTAAATCGAAATATTTATTTGGATGAGATAGCGTGCTCAATTTATATAAATATTCATGTTCAACTTTTAATTTTTCTAATTCCCTTTAAATGTTTCTTTATTCGAGAAAAAAATTAATGATCTTAATTTTTCAAGAAATTGAATGAAATTCATTCAAACGCTTCTTGTCTAATTCAATAAAAGTCCTAAGAATTATTTCATCATGTCTCATTTTCTTGATATGATTGAAGTCTTCGGTGACATTTTTTATAAATTTATGAAATATCATATCTTCTATATATTATCTAGTTCTTTCATTAAAGATTAATTGCTTATAATTTATCAATATTATCCAAAGGAATTATGATTTAATTAGAAGAATAAACCGCTTTATGTTTTGTTCCAGAATTTCATTACGGTTAGTTTCTGGGATATTCTTAACATTTTAAGTTAATTTTATTTATAATTCATCATTACAAGTTCCCAATAAAAATAATTACATTCTGTAATTATAAATCCAATCTAATCGATCATATTTTTGGCCTTTTGACACCGATCACTCAACACCCTGACTCTATGAATAGATTCTGATTTTCAAATATTACATTATAATTTGATGAATATTCTGTATAGATTTTATCCGATATCAATAAATCCAAATCATCACCGGATTAATTATCGGTAGTCAAAATAATAAAGTTAGTCGCGGTAACACCTACAAAGATTCTATGGAAATCATAATTATTCGATATAAAAGAAAAATTATGAAATGATGAAAACCCCGAAAATATTGCCCATGAATGAATTGGCATATTTTTATTAATCAGATTTTTTTTATCCATCGATTAGAATCAATAGATAATTTGATATATTAAAAAACGAATACCTTTTTTTTTTGATCATATATCGTTATAATGATCGGTAGACAAAAGAGTATAATGATGGAAATTTTAAACGATTTTCATTCTATTCTTCTTGTTAAGCGTTTTTATAAAGGAAGAATTCTTCAAAATCTGTGAGACCGAATAAAAGATTTACACCGAATTAAACGGTTCCTTATTAATCATTTATCAGGAAAAAAAATAATTGGGAACTACCTGGGAATTATAGGATATTAAATGGTTCACACTTTAGAGTGACTTTCTCGTTAATTATAAAAACCAAGGATTCAAATTTAATAAAATGATTTGCAATAATTTTAACAGCTGTGATTCAAATGATCCCTGTCTTTACAGAAAAAAATCTCTTTAAACAGCGGTAGCCTGAAATTGAATGAAAATATTAAATATTAAATATTTAACAAATTATATTCAATTTATTTAATATTTATTATTTATTATGTATGTACAAAATAAAAACCGATAAAAATTATTAAATTAAATAACATAAATAAAGTTATTGCCCACATTTAAAAAATATTAGGTTTATATTGTTTAATTTACGATTTGTGGTATTATTTATAAATATTTCATAATATTCTTTTTTATTGATTTCATGTCAATAGAATTGAATTTGCGTGGTTTTTGCAAATTATTTACCATTAAAATATGGGATTGCATTGCAATGGTATTGTACAATCCGGTCAACATTAAATATGGCTTTAGAAAGCTTCCGTATATTATATGAGCCTAAAGGATTATATTATATTGGATTATATTTAATGGACTAGCCGCAATTCGATTTTTCGATTCTCTGATTGGTAATTGTTCATGTAGAATTGCACGGAACCAGATTTATTGTTGAAGATATTTTATTTCAAATATTGCTAGATTGTAAGAATATTAACATTGGATTTGAATTACTGATGCGGTATAGGTGGTATATTTATATAGGAGTCCATTAGAAGGGTTTATTTTCCTCATTTTTTTAAGTTTTTATTGAACATTTCACGGTTGTAAAATGAAAATCTTTTTAACGCTTTGGATACCTATTAATCTCTAATTAATTTATTTCATCCTATTATCTGTATAAAAACAAACCAAGAAAGATATATATTTTAACTTAATCTTGAGAGTAATTTCTAACTACCAGTTATGTTGTTTTAACCAACATAACGTTTGAGGGTTGAGGGTTTTTAGTTTTGAAATTACCAAAGCTAAATTCGAATTTATCCCAATAAATTATATTTAGTAAATATCAGATCATTTCCTGAGCGTTTAAAAACGAAATTTAAGAGAAAGGGAACCGAAATTGTCTGACAAATTTAAAGAATAATTTCGAATTTAATAAATTTCTTGAAATTTTTATTTCAAGCTGCTAAATACTTTTTGAACTTCCAAATTTTGATAAAGTTCAAAATTTTTGAATTTTTACAAAATTTAAAAATTTTTGACATTTTTTCAAAATTTCAAAATTTTTGAATTTTTTCAAAATTTAAAAATTATTGAATTTTTACAAAATTTCAAAATTTTGTGAAACCAGACATTAAGAATATTCGTAATTCCTTTGAATTTTCGAATTTTCATAACATTTCAAAGATGTTTTGTAATTTTAGTCAGATATTCTACGACTGATTGGCAAGATTTCCCTATCGCATGTCAAATATCTGTTCAATTCTTATTAATAGTTCTGGTTTACAAATTGAACACTTTCCATAGAAGTACAAGACCCTCCATACATCCATAACATATATACAACTCAGTGGCGTGCAGTCTAATGCGCAGAGCACACCTGACCAATATATTGTTTGAAATGCTCTACGCATATTTGCTTGAAATCCAATGACTTGTCCTAGGACTCCCAAATTTTTTCTTAAATTTTCCTACTTTTACCGAAGTTTTTTTCGACTTTCCTGTGTATTTTATATTGATAGTAATTTCCAGTACATATAATCTGCATGCCTCATAAGGGACAGTTGTGTGTCTAATTGAGGAGTTATTTAGTTCTGTAGAATTTTGCCACTATTTTTATCTGTGGATTGGAGATCTATCCGCAGAAATTATGTCCTTTGTTAAAACAGTTAAAAGCTGTAAAAAGGTTAGGAATTTGGAGGCATAACTTAGTCCCTACTTGTCTCCTTCTTTCAATTTTCTATAATTAATTGGAATTTGCCTGGAAATTGCCTT
>JANTOP010042002.1:0-10553 GCA_027564815.1 Symmerus nobilis | reverse complement strand
ATTTCTTTGCTTTTATCGCATGTTTTTATGGTTTTTATTTTTCATTCTCTTTGTGCGTCTACGTTTTAATACAAAGAAAAATCAAAACATTGGCGATAAAAGGAGAGAAATATACGCTTTTATTTCTCGTCGCGCTTATCGTTTATCGATTATTGTTTATCAATTCACTTATCGTTTATCGCTTATCGTTAGTTGAATCGCCAACATATTCAGGCCCTCAGTAAAAAGGTCGGAAATACGTTTGTACACCCAAATATATATACTCGTTTACATGCAAACGATGAAAACATTTACGGCTTACTGCTGTCACTATCTTTACCAATGTCATACGCAATTTCTAATATTGAAATTATAAAAAGTTGTTCAATACCTCAAAGTAGTTTAATGTTTAAATGTAGTTTAATTTGGCCATATGTCTTCGCAAATCAACATATTTAACTACACAGTACCACCTTAATACAAAGTACGTACTCTAATATAAACCCATACATTTTTACATGTAGGAAATATTTTCAGAACATAAAAAGAATAAAAAATTTAAAACTTACTTCCTTCACCATCACCGGTCACTCCCAACACCAGTCGCAATAAACACTGCGCCCGAATTTTGTCGCGTAATAAAACTTCCGAATAGGCTGGTAATCGTAAAAATAGACCAAAAGCTGCCAACGAATGCGGTGGAACAGCTGTGATTAAAGGCAATTTTGCTCCCGAATCACCAACACCATCATCTAAATCCTCATAGATATCATCGTTCTGTTCAACTTTTATCCATTCACCAATCAGCGGAGGACTTTTCTCCTTTTCATTCGATTGTTGTAGCGATTTCGGTACATCTGGATAAACGGGTGGTAAATAGTGGGCCAATAAGGACAAACCTCCACGATATGAAAATATTTGTAATGGCGATGGTAACGGTTCGATGTCGGCAGCCTTTAACTGAGTTTCACTCATGGAATCGTCCATTTTATTTTGACAGTGAATCTAGAAATAAGTGCATGTATAAGAATATTTGTTTATGTACCATATAAGGTTGTTGCCCTAAACATTAAATTAGAACCTTTTATCTATTTAATTTACTTACCAAATCTAATGTAATACAGGGTGTGGCCAGTGAAACACCGGCATTTTGTAACATAGCAAGAATTTGTGATATTGTTGTATCGCTGTTCAATATAACGCCCGGACAGGCGAAATGTGTTAATTGTATACAGTTATCGACGGTCGAATTCATTAAATTTTTCACGTGTTTAATTTCTAGATATGAAGAGAAAATGTCTATAATTAGATGAGAAGGTTAATCAATTTCATTTGACAACATACTGAAAAGTGACATAAGATCGTTGGACTTTAAAGCAGCTACTTGATTCTTAGCCTCCTTTAATCGTTTGTCCTTTGCCGTAACACCAGCAGCAACACTTAATATTTCCATTCCCGTTCCCAAACCTAAATTAAATTCAAACATTTCCTTTCGAGCATCCCTATACTCCGAATTAATCGTTGATTTCAGATCAGTTTTCTTAACTGAATGATCAAAACATTGCGAAGATGGTTGCATCATAATTTTATTATATTGGGACATACATTTCTCTAGAATTTCTTGACACTTAGTTTGTGTGCTCAAATAGAATAAAATTTGATGAGCATTTGATCGTTTTGATGGATGGTCACAAATTGGTGTCAAAAGGCTGTCACGTTTTTGTAATGGCAAATCACTACGTATCGACACGTAAATTCGTTCTGATTCTAGTAGTAGTTGCAATACTAAACGTCTCGTAAAGCCGGAAATGATCGTTTTATTATCAAATTGATTTATTGCCGGACGTTTAATGACATTTATCAAAATGATTGTTAAAGTGTCTTGGTTTTTCGGGTGACAAGCGGTTACTCGGGATAAAAATTTAATCGTAGCTGATTGTAATGCACTGTAACTGGTAAATGTAGAATCGTTTGATGTTTGATTTAAAGTTTCATTTGCTCGCTTTGAATTGCATAATAATTCTAATAGCGGTTTCCAAAACACTGAGCCTTCAAATGACCCTAACCAATCACGAATTTGCCCTTCTGAGCAAATTTCTGAAAAAAATTCTAGTATTTTTGCAACGTCGACGATGTTAACCATTGGAAAATCATTTTGTGGTAAATTCTTTGCTTTCGATTTAGCTGAATCTGTTAAACAGTCAACTAATTCAATTGGTTCATCATCCCATGCATTACAATATTCTAAAATAGCTATGGCTAACAAACGCGGTAAGCCGGAATCAAGTAATTGTTGTACGGCTGCCGGCGACTGACAAGCAATGGCTAAAGTACGTAATTGGCTTGGGGATAATTTTAATTTTGTTAAATCTACTATGTTTATTGATTTTTGATCATCGGTAGCACCCTGTTGTTGAACTATTGCCATTTTTTCCATTAACAATTGAAACAATTCGGAGCGAATTGAACAAATTGAACAAATCATTGCATCAATTGATTTCTTTAATTGTTCTTGGCCATTGATAATTTCCAGCCATCGATACATTGAATCGAACAGTTCGATGGTGACTACTGATTGGAGATCATTGTGTAAATTTGTAGTGTGCGCAGTCCATAGAATTGATGCTAAACATTTCAAGTACCCTGTTTTAAGAGAGATGAAAAGAATAAATATACTAAAAATTCATGGTGTCGAATTTCTGAACTTATAACCGAAAGCGGGAGAGGGCGAGGGGGAAACTCCAATTATACCACTGAAAGCTATTTGAAATTTAGAATTTTTAGACCTCCAGAGATTATCAACCGATTTCTCATTACAATATGTTGTGGTCTCATTTATCTAAAATCATAGAAGGGTTAAAAGGGTTAACACTTAACATACCATAAGCGGTAAAATACCATTACCGCTTTTACATTTTAATAAAAAAAAAATCAAATCAAATGTTTTCGTTTTATTCCAACTTTACTTCACGATTTTTAATACAATATATATAGTTTTTATATCTATGACTTAAGTTTTAACCGTGTACTGGTACAAGACTTGTACTCAATAAAATTCTTACTGCCATTTTGTAAAATCATATGTGCCTTGCAAATCAATCGGTGGTTTTTTCAATAAAAATTTGTAATGTACTTGTAATAATTTTGGAATTCATTATTATGTATCAAATTTATGTATTTATGGTACCGTTTTTTGAGATACTTCATAGCGAACTTATATGGCGGTGTTATGTAAGTCGATTTGCTCGGACATCGGACAGTTGAGAAAATCTTGATAGAATCTTGAAAAGGTCAAAGGTTCAAGATTCTACTGAGTTTTACCAAACCATACTATGAAGTATGTCCAAAAAACGATTTCAGGTATAGAACAATATTTAAAATCCAGCGCCAGTAAATCTACTTTTTAGTTCAAATAAATCATAACAGATGGTGCTCTGCTTTGACAATCTTTAATTGCGTACATGTACATTGAACACAAGCGGACATTGTCAATGATTTTGTTATTATGATCTATTGAATACAAACTCAATACAAGTTTTCAGTACCGTATTGCCAACAAACTACCAACGTTATTATGTTATTATGTTTGTTATGAAATAAGTGGCGGAAAGCTGAATTTTTGAAGAAACGTTGTTGTTGTGGTTTTAAATAAGATCTGAAAGTTCCCCATCGATCAACAATTCTACGCGGGGTCAAAAGTCACAAAAAACGTTTTCGCTCGCGTTTCTTGCGAATATCTTGTTAGCCGTTACTTTTACGAAAAAAGTATAAGAGATCAATTGGTAACTCTCATAATTGCCTACAAGAAACATGTATAACTTTTTTCCGTGCAAGTAACGGTTAATATAGTTAATCCGAACCGAATGAGAGTTACCTCATTCAATTTGATCTCTTTTACTTTTCCCGTAAAAGTAACGGTTAAACGTTTAAAAAGCATTTAAAAATTACAGCTACTGAAAATAACTTACCACTCCATGGATTAGTTGCATATCGATGACTTGGATGTTGATAACAAGCATAAAATAGATTCTTTGCCCATTTCACCATCAAATTGATACGATCTTTCGCATATGGATCGGGCGTTGTGCATAAATCATACAATAAATTCGCCACCGATTCATTACATAGTTTAAACGCTAAAAATTACAAATTAAAATTAAAATACCATGGAAATTTACTGCGTAAAATTCGTTACTTTGAGGTAAAGTTGTTTGGAGTAGATTTTTTATCAATTTCAAACCCAAATCTTTTGTGTGCAATCCAATTTTCAAAAGAATACTTTCCAAGTTATTTAGCAGTGGTTTTTGATCGGTTGTCGTTATATTAAAAAGATGGCAACATGATTCAATGAATCCAGGATGTTCGGCAGCAATATTAATCAATTGAATGTTTGGCATAAATGTCGCAAAACTAAAGCATCTGGCCAATATGCGCAACCAGCCCAAACAACCTTTTACCAGGGAATCGTCGTCATTCGTCATATCGTTAGTTCCATTTGGTTTAATTTCGGTAAAAACACTCGTACCCAATACGGAAATTTGTGTCAAACCCATATTTATACTGTCTTTAGGTCGATACAATCTTAATATAATACTACTTGCAATTTCAGGTTGTGTTAATTTCAATCGGATACAAGTTAAACCCATTGTCGGTATCGGTGCACTTAATGGAATAGATGGCAAATTACCGTCACGACTTATTTCTATAGCAACGGCTGATGGACATGTAGCTAACGACACGGCGTGGGGTTGTAAATGGATTTCTTTCAATAGAATCGCTGTTGGTAGTGTCAGCGTTAAATCTAAATGCGTATCATTAGGATAGAATAAATGATTCCAAGCAGGAGTCCGCGCGCGTCGATGCGAAGCAATCGGGGCTTGTATGAGAGCGTCGACCCCTTGAGCAGTAGAATTTTCAGCCGATATACTGCACAACGGAGCGAAATTGATTAGACCATCAGAAGTTTTTGTTGATGGGGTTGCTTTCTTTGCCGTAGCACCACTCGCTTGGTTTGGTTTACCAGTCGTCCATTTGTTCACATTTTGCATAATAACGGACACCAAACTTGGTTGCATATTAATAAAGGATTTGTGACTCTTTATCAAATTCGAACATAGAAACCGGATACCACCACGTTCTGTGAAAATTGCTACATTTGTTGGTGATTCTAAGACTTTTAATATGAACCAGATAAAAGATTCAGACAATTGAAATTTCGGTAAAATATTACGTTGATTTAGAGCTGTAAAAATAAAAACAATTGCTTAATCACCACACTGTTGTTGTTTAATGAGTTTAATGCTAATATTGGTTTATATTCAGAACGCACTGTTTTGAAATTTGGTCAACGAATTTAAGAATGTTTGTAACCTATTAGAAATCTATGCAAAATTACAGGTAAAAATTATAACCACCGTATTCAGAAAATAGTGTTCATGAAAATCATTAAATGTGCATAGCACATATTTCTCTTTTGATAAAAGTATCTATCGGGTGACGTAAAAATGGATCAAACTATCAGATAGGTCAATAAATTTTTATATATTCTGTAACGAAGCAAGTTTTTTTATTAAACATAAGTGCCTGTTGTGGTTTAAGAAGCGAGTCGCAACTTTTTAAAACGGTAAATAGCAAGACGACAAGAAAAACGCAATAAAATTGTTATTGGAATCGTACCTATCTTTCTGATAAAAATGGTTGTGGCTGTTTTTAAATGTTAAATAATACTCGATATTATTTATACTTGAAAACTGATTACGTGAATGAAATAGTTAAAATTAACTAGTTACATAGAAAAAGACGGATGGATTAATTTAGTAATGTTAATCTTAATTAAAATGTGAATGTTGTTTTGAGTAGTTTGCCGATGCCAGGCAAGCAAAACCTCAATTAGAAGTTTTCGTTATTATTCAAAACGCAACGCAGATTCCTGTGTTTGTGTACTGTGTGGTTGTACTGCGCAATGTACGGCGGCGGCGCACAATGGGGCCAAATCGCAAAAAGCTGGCAATAATAGGAAAGCGTTTTGCAATTTGGCTGAAATTCACTACTCGGGGGGTTTTGAGGTCGCTAAATATGAATCCGAAGTCAAAATTAAGAACAACAAAATGACGGATCCAATCTGGGAAAATTATTAAAATTTATTTATGGCGATACTAACTAGCTATACAAATGAGCTTTTCACGTATCGCCTCAACTTCCCTCCTTTTTTGCAATTAATGTATAAAAAGACATGGGAAAAAAACAATATTTTCCTTTTTTAATATCTTAACTTATACAAAATATATTTTAATTTGCTCATTTGTATAGCTTCTAATTATATTCAAGAATAGGAATGCAAAGTTTCATTATCGAAAGTTGAGGGTTTCCTGAGAAAAGGATACCCAAAGCTGGTATTAACTTTTCAGTATGGCCAGGCCAAGGAACTAAAAGTTTGTTTTTTCTTATTCGTTTGTTTTCATTCATTCGTTGCTTGACATACCCAAATTTGCACTAAATTTTGAGGCACTTCCCATTATCGTAAAAACATCGGGAATATATCGTTCTGTTCAGAAAAGAGTTTAGAATAATAAAGTGAAAAAAATCAATTTTTTTCATTTCTTCGTCGGTTACCTCCTTATGCGTATTAATATTAAGAACTAGGGGGATCATTGTGATGGGGAAACATTATACCTATTACACAATAATATTATAGAGCGAAATATTCTAAACGATTTAAAAAAAAGTCTCATACGAATACCGATCACACCGATCGCACGCTCATACCGATCGCACGGAAATTGTTCCAGCTGCAGAGATTAAATGAGTTTTGTTTACGTATTAACAAAAAACGTGTACACATGGGCAAGATTTTTTTAATGTACTTTAAAGTCAGATACTGGACGAGTATACTGGTAAAAAAACTTGAGCCTGGCAGAGCCCGGAAGTAAACTTAAGCCCAATTTTAAACATTTTTGCGAAAAAAATTATGTATTCGACAACCTCTATTCAAATTTCCTTATAATAGACATATGAAATGATTATTGGGATTATTCCCCAACCCGCATTGGTCAGCGTGATGAATTAATAGACCAAAAGCCCCCAATGAAAAAATCACGGGGAGGCCTATGTTCAGCAGTGGACTTCAACAGGCTGATTTCCATGAAAATTCAAATTAGAGTAAACACAAAAAAAAATTTTTTATTTCAAAAATATATAGTATGTAATTATATTGCGCAATTAATTCCTGTGCGTTCAGTTCACACGTGTTGCTGTCACAATAAATGAGTTTTGACTAACGATAGAGATATTCGTGATAGCACAGCGGGGTTAAAACAAAAGGTAAATAGTCGCTATGTATGTTTCCTTTATCGTCATAATGATTACAAAGTCATATGTGTATGGGCAAGTTTTAAAAATTACTTTTTGCCACCTTTTTGCGATTTGGCCCCATTGTGCGGCGGCGTAAATGCGAGGAATATTATATTTATATATAATATACTAAATCGTATATATCAATAAACGAGTCTTTTAAATAAATTTATAAATGAAGGTGTTGGACGTTGATGCACGTTTCCTAGCTACAAATTTGGTAGTTGGTAGCCATATTAACACTGAGAATTTATATTGCGACGTTGAAATGTCTAGCCTATTTTCATATGAATTTATTAGAAAAACTAGCATGATAGTAAACTATTAGAATCTGGGTTTGACCTCGGAGCCAATTTTTTTCGAAACAGCCAAGCTAATACATAGTACAAGAAATATATATAACAAAATGTATTAAACTTACTGGAATTTAAATAATCACAAAGTGGTTGAACGATAAGTTGAGGCGATGAAGCCAATCGATTTAACAATAGCATAACGCAAAACACTGAGCCAGCCACCGTATGTTTGCTAATTTTTCGTACAGCTTCCGATGAATTCATATCGGACGATGCTTCCAAAAGTTCAAATGATGAACATGAACATTTAGATAGATAATCGAAGAGATAAGACATTGTTTTCGGATGCAAAAGGACTGTATCGGCAATACAAGGTATCGATTGACGCACATTCTCTTGATTAATTTGTTGTTCGGCTTTCGTTTCATCCGTTTGACATTCGTTGAACATATTCTGTCCGGACGATTGATCAGAATCGTTCGATAAAGGTATTTGTTGTATTAGTTTCGATATTAGTTTCAAAAGATTTATTAATAGAAAATTATCAGTAACCGTATCCGATTGACGACCTGTATCCGTATTTAAAACAGTTGCAAATAAGTTAGCAAATGTTGCATTTGAATTTGATGGATTCGACGAGCGATCACAATATAAACGATCGATTGATGATACATTTTTATGTATTAAATAAGCTGAAAAGTGTAATTAATAATCAATTCAATCAATTCAAAGTGTAATTCAATGTATTAAAACTAATAACACAATTCGCTTACCGACACTTTCAATAATCTTCAATGCAATCGGCACATCGTTCGAATCGTATTGATAGAAAAATAGCTCTTTAATCAATTCATTTTGTCCATCAATCGGACCATTATGTTGAACGATGGCCCCATTTTGATCCAGTAATTTCAGAAGTATTCGCATTAAAATTTCTTTTAATTTTTCTTTGATTTCCATTGCCTCGTGAATTTCAGCCAATGTATGCTTTAACCACACGTATAATTCATGCAGAAGTTTACAAATAGTTGGCCCAACCTGCAGACGAATTATACGATCAATAACATTTAACACAGGCTTATGTCGGTACAAGAGAGTGAAATAGGTGAAATATATATATAATTAACCACCCAACAATTTTCTTGTTACCGGTAACCATTTACCACCTTGTTGTAAGTGCTTTGTTTCTCTTTCTAAACAGTAAGAATGAATGACCAAGTAATATAACGGATTCGTAAATTGTTACAGTCTGTTTACAAGTAACGATTTACTGTGGTTTATCTGGTAACAAAGCCTTACAACAGTATCCTAGTTTTTGCTAGTAATGAATTACTGGGGTTAACTGGCAACTGTCGTAACATATGTCAAAAATATCGTTTCCATTACAATAAAACATTTATTAATTTAATTTGTGAATAAAGTTTAATAATAATTCTGTCGAATTTGAAGATGACTGAATAACTCGACAAAAAAAGAACATAGTGCCATTTTGTTATATTTAATTTTTTCAAAAAGATCTTAATTGAAGTTATGAAGTTTCATCTGACATACCCAAATATACTTTGTTTATTTTTTTCAGATCAGTCAAACGGACTGAATCGTGGCCACCAGTTAAATATAGCCTCCTGCGGTCTAGCACTCCAAGTGAGTAGGACGCAACGAAATGTCTTATAAAATGTTCTTAAAAACATAGAAACTATCAATGAAAATGATACACAAAAGAACTTTTCAATAGGTCTTATTGTTTCGGCACGAAAAATTCATGAAAGCTCGTAAAAAAAATGCCAACAAAATGGTTCTCTGCCCTTAAATAAATTAATTCATCATAAAATCTGTGGCTCCAAGCATTAACCGCTTAAGTTGTTTTTTGCAATTTTTCATAAGAGCGATTTAAAGTTTTATAAATTTATTCCGATACATGGACTTACGCGGTTATGCATTTCTTCAAATAGCTATATTTTGGTCAAATTAAAGAATTCGGTTGAGAATTTTTGTGGTTATACGCAATCGTACATGGAGAATACCATGGTGTTGATAACTCAATTTCGTCTTAAGTCCACTTAAGCGGTTAATGCTTGGAGCCACAGAAATATTACAGTTTTAACAATTTAATTAAATTTAATATTGATAAATAATATTTAATTTAACAATTTTTAAGATTTCGTAATAGGTAATTTACCTTGAAAATTGTTAAATGGGTAAAAACTCAAATAAACTTAAATTACAAATATGTTTGATAAATCCCCGCCAAAATCACGAATGTTTAATTTCTAATTTTATCAAAAGAGGTCGATGCCGTATGGCATATTCTCCCGAACAAGGTGGTAACCAAAGGTAGAATACGTAATGTACCAGTTTTGACATTTCTCCCAATTTAGTGTTATTGGAGGGTTACTACCTTGTTGCCGTAACAATACACCACCTTGTTGTAGTATAACATTGATGTAACAGCAGGGTAACAAAAAACAATGGACAGGCTTAGATGGAGATCGAAAGTGTCTATTATTTCAATATTTTGTTGAATTCGATTCAACTGTAACTTCACCGCCGTAGTGAATACATCAAAAATGCAGATTCTCATGGTTTATGGTGCACGAATAAAACAGTTTGTAATTACAGTGTATTAATTTTTTTAGGTTAAAATTGTAGTTGGGATTTCCCGTTAAGAAATATATTTTTCAAATTCAACATTTTTTTATTTGAATTTTATTTACTATTTAGCCCTTTTCTTTCGATTTTATTTTCCACAAAACAATTTCCAAATATTTTGCATAACCTCCCTCATCAGCAGTTCATATACAAATTACGAAAAAATTGTAAATAAATATCGTTCACATCGTACTCTCAGTACAGAGTACCAGGAATGGCAACAAAGTGAGAGAGATAAAAAATTACATGTAATTTATATGGGACTGAATCCTCTCCAAA
>JANTOP010042001.1:0-24981 GCA_027564815.1 Symmerus nobilis | reverse complement strand
CTCCTCTGCGAATGTCCAGCACTCCAAGAACGACGGCTCTCAACCATAGGGTATAGGTTCTGCAGTGAACTTGAGGAAGTAGTGAACCATTACACATTCTGAGCTTTGCAATAAATTCTGGTTGGTTTGCCGACCAGTAATTCTCTTCTTTTGTGGTAAAAGATTACGGTTGTAACCGAGTACACAGGAATCGCAATGGACCTTATGGCCTCACGCGGAAGCGCAGTAGTGATACTGCGCACAGCCTGCTCTAACCTAAACTAACCTACTAAATTATTATTTCCAGGATGGACTTCTTCAACCCTGGCAAGAGCCACGGTTCCGACTGAAATGTTTGTGTTTGGGGTGAGTTTTTTCGACCATTTACGAGGACGTTGTTGAAAACCTGCCAAGTATTCTCGTGACAATTGTTTCCAAGTCTTGGATAAATTTTTGCATTAGTTGCCATCTATTTAATCAATTTCTTGTAAGCTTGAAATGACCAGAGGGTTAAAGGTTGGATATCATTAGGATCGTTCGACATAATGATTAAGGGTAGTGAGTTGAGTGCTGCCTCGAATTGGGTTAGCACCGTAGTAAATTCTTCGTAAGTTAGAAGAACTGTTCCCACTACACGACGTAGATGATGCTTAAGTGACTTCATGCTCGCTTCCCAGATGCCGCCAAAGTGAGGTGAGCCAGATGGTATAAATGGCCACTTGATACCATCGTTAGCCAAGACTGTTTCACCTTCTTCAGGTATTAGCTTATGTAGTACGTTCAATTCCTTGCTGGCTCCAACAAAATTTGTCCCTCAATCACTGTACATATCTGTGTAGAGACTTCTCCTTGCAGTGAAAAGTCTAAATGTAGCAATAAATGAATCCATTGATAGATCACCGACGAGTTCGATTGAAAGCGCCTTTGATACAAGGCATATAAACATTGCTACGTAACCCTTTTGGGAAGCCTTTCCCACGACGTTTTGACATTCGCAAATTAAACGGTCCAGCGAAGTCCACGCCAGTATGAGCAAATATCCTTGATGTGGTGACTCTTGTTGTCGGCAGAGGGGCCATGAGTGGCTTATTGTTGGATGCAGAAAACTTTCGACGCACGTTTGTTTTGGCGTTTGGAATCCAATAGGTGGTTTATACCTTCAACAGTGTTGCTTGAATTCCACCATAAAGAGTGTCCATATGAGCCTTTAGAATTATTAGTTTGGAAAGGTCACTCTGGTGAGGTAAAAGGATAGGATATTTGGTGTTTACTGGCAGTAACGAGTCCGTAATGCGAATTATTTTAGAATACAATGAGTATTTCTTTAACCAAGAATGGTTGGATAAATTTGCGTACTGAGAACAGTAATTGGTTTTAACTCCATTTTTAACCCGTCAGTGTTTGATAGTTTCGAACGTTGTGGTAACATTTCTGAGGGCGATTTCAACCAATTTGGTGCCATTCCACCAAAGCATGTTATGTTTTAAATCGAGAGGGTTAATACAGCGGGTGGTACAATCTGCAGGCTTCCCTTCTGAAATTTGCTAGAATTGTAGCCACACCGCAACCAAGGCCTTCAATTTGTTAGGATTGCTATTGAGCCATGAAAGAACGATGATTGAATCGGTGTACGAAAAAATTTAGAGCTTCGAAATCAGCAAGGCGCGTTTTACCTTTTCCAATAACTTTGCGTGCATACGGGCATCGTATAACTATAATTGTAGTTGGCTCTAATCTGATTGTTTAATTAAACTAATAAGCGTCGTAGATCGATTGAGATTGTTTGATAATCTATGTACATGCAGACCTCTGATGTGTACATGACCACTACTATTTAAATGGGGAAAGAATCGGTTAATTGCAACCTTAATCAATCCAGTGTCTGTCAATCAGTCACTCGGTATGGGGGTATTTTAACTGTACAATTTTTTTTTTTTTTTTGGTGAAATTACATGTAATTTTGCACGAACTATACAATTAGTTCTTGTTACAATTAGTTTTTTGACACGTTATCTTTCTCGACGCTATCTGTTTGCTTAAAATATATAATTAGTGATAAGAATATAAGAAAATTGGCGCGGATCTGGGTATTCTGCTTATTTTTAGGTTGACGATATTAGTGGACAGGGAAAAGTTTTCAACCAAATTTCTACATTTTGATAGAGAATTAAATTGGCCAAATGTTGCCCCATTATCAACATTCCTGTACGTTAGTTAGCACATAATTTTGTTGTGAGATACAATTGAAAACATGCCGCGGCATGGTTAAAAATATCCCGCGCCCAAAGAGAAAAATAAGAGTACTTTTCACTTAAATGTTAATTTATTATTGTTCAATGTGCGTTTTTTTTTTGTTTCTTCGCCTGGTAATTAAATATTATATTATGTACAATATCGCGTACATTGCAAATAAACTGACAAAAAAAAAATTGAATAATATAGCGATAAACCCGGCGCCTAAGAATTTACATGAATAAATCGCCGTTTTATTATGATTTTAATTTTTGCCGTTTTTTTTTTTTTTTTTAATTCATCGACGGTGTTGAAATTGGCGTTAAATATTTATTTATGAACGTTTATTAAGTATATAGGTAGATGTGTGTACAATATTATAGGCGATATCATTACTACATTTAGTATAAACATGAAAATTTTTACTATAAACAAGAATATTGATAAAGCGAATTTTTTTTTTGTTTCGTCGTATTAATAGATGTGAATATTCGCAAGGCGCTTTATACATGTTATCTGCTAATTAATTAAATATTCACATGCCAGGCTACCAACGAAAAAAAAAATTACCCATTGATAATGATTAATAATGATACCCCGAAATTTAACTAATAGATAACTGATGATGATAGTTTAATATTTAACATTATCTAATTGGTTCGATTAAGGATAGTAAATGAGCGAATAATTTTGGGTAAATATTTGAACACCTCTGATATTTGATCTACCAGAATTATCATCTGTCTTGTTCCCAATCTATTTTCTCTCAATTTTAATGATCCGCTATCAAATATTATGCCACCGAATGTATTGTCAAAAAATAAATTGACTTTTATTGCATAAATATTATCCAACAATTTCTGTTTATTTTCTTTTTTATATTTTGTTTCTCCAAAAAATAACATGGGGCGAGACAGAGTGAAATTTTCCTCAAGTCAATGTCATTTTCTTGCTTGTAAAATTCCACGTAAAAAAATTCCTTCAGTCATTTGTTTTTCTTTTATTTTCTCTATTTTTTTTTTTTTTAAATATCGAACAAGACTATTTTTAATGGTTTTTTGTCTGACACGTATTTCAGATGATTCTCATTAAAAAAAATTTGCATGTTAGGTGATTTGTTACAAATGAAAGAAAAAATCTCGGGGGCAAAAATAGATATAATTTGATGACTAAGGAATAATGTTTTACTTACCGGTACACATTCGCATTTGATGCAATACATTATGCCGAATGGGGGCCCTAAATCGGCGTACCATGTCGATCCCAATTCTCGCAACGTTTTTCCAAATTGACATTCTGAAAAATAAATAAGACCACACGTTAATTTTATTACAAGATTAGGGTCCAGGAAATATAGCAATGATTTACATGGAGACGTCTTGGGGACTAAATAAAGTTGCCCCCCACTTACAAGTAGGTTGGAAAACTCTGACCAGAAAACGATGGCTCTCACATCATTTCTTATTTCCTCTCTTTTGCATAATGCATTTAAAAATCATCTTCCCTAATGCCAGGGAAAACGCTATTAACCTTGAAACAGTGACGGCATTTGAAACAGTTCCTCGAGGAGCATAATCTCCATATTTTATTGGTACAGGAAACCTGAGACATAAACTCTCGTTTAGGAATTTCACTATACTCCGTAAAGATCGTGCATCAAGAGGTGGCGGAACGGCCAATATTATAAAATCCAATCTATCTTATCTATCTTACAAGCCCTTAGATACCTCGGGTATCCAGACCTTTGAAATAACAGCCATCAAACTCCATCTGGACAAATGGCAGAAACACAGTAATGATCAAAGCTCAATTTATAACCCAACTTTGAATGATCGTCTTGAAACACTAGACTATCTGTCGGACCACAAAGCTACTTTGCTTAAACTATGTTTCTTTAGTGGACGCACTTGAAACTTCAACCAATCGCCAACAATTCTTGAATGAATTCAATAGTATTATTCTAAAAGCCATAACGGAACAGAGACGCCAATTGAGGGGGGGGGGGTGGAGTGGGAGGCTGTGTCCCCTTTCCCCCAAGACTTTGAATATATATTGAAAATAAAGCTTTTTCTATTATTCGTTCGCCCCCCCCCCCCCAAGAATTTCTTGGATTGGCGCCACTGTGACGGAATCAATTCCTTTAACCCAAATTAACCATTCAACCTAGTTGCCACACCCAAATAATGTTCTGGACCTTATCTCGTACCTTATCTCAGCACTGGGAAACTAAATTAAAGAAGATTGGGATCATTATTCACACCTATAAGGAACTACGATCCATAGCGAGCACCAAAAAGTAGGTTAAACGTCTTTGAGGAATTCCATTCCAAGAGCTTTGACTTAGGATCCCCGGTTTTAAACGCACTTATTAGTAGCGCACGAGTTGGCGGATAAAGATATTCTCAGATAAACTCCCCTCTCGGACATGAATTTTGATAGTAGGACCATAAGACCCCTCATCATAAAACCCCTCCCTGAATTCAGCATCTCCCAACGGTGGGATGATATAGGTAAGGAACCTGAAAGGGATAATAAAATTCACCAACAATAGGAAATCTTCTGGGCATGATCAAATAAACGACTTTGTCTAAACTTTGTCTTATGAAACTAGCTTACATTTGGCGGCCAGGCATTCTAGCCTACATACTATACAATGTTCGCAAGTGCGTAAGGCCTGGTTAATATTACCCCAGTCAGACAATAATTTCAATTTCGAGTACCCAACCAATTTTTGTATCAACTTCTAAGCCCAGAGAGATCTTAACTTCCATCATAGTTGACGTAGTTGCCGGCATTTTAAATATTTTTATGGTCACTACACTAACATTTGATAAGTCTTTTACTAAAACTCTAACCGAATTGCTAGAATTCATCTCCACTGCTCTATTCTATTCTAAAGTTATTTTGGAATGCTATCCAATTTGGATGGAATTTTTGAATTATTTCAGCCCTGGATTAACTCATGTAGAGGCCCTTAGTCCGTCGAAACCTCGAAGTCCCCCATATAAACACATACGATCGCATAGTTATCATAAAGAATCGAAGTGACAGCTTTTTCGTTGCAGCTGTTCAACTACAGAACTTTATATGCTTTCAACGCCGTCAATGGGTACCCTTTGCAACACGTTTTAATGAGCGGTAGTTGGCAGCGACCAACTGTCGAAAATTCATAACAATTATACTATTAGTCAGATCCAAAAGTTTATTAAACAATTCTCTCCTTGGAATTTCAATTCAATGAATTTTTTGTCGCAGGCCCCTAAAAGGAGTGGTCTATTGGATAATCCGCCACTAGATTATTTTATAAATTTCGAAGTGGAATCATTTAAGGGATGATTTGGATAATCTAAATACATAAATATTTGAGAGGGTAATTCTACAAAGTTTAATTTTAAAATTACTGTAAAAATTGCTTGTCGGCAGTGGCAGTGCTGTCTAATGAGCACAAGGCGTAAAGCACACCTGAAATATCAACAAAATCGTAACCAATTTGTACTTCGGTTTTATATTTTTACGTTTTAAAATCCCACTTTTCTACCCCAATAATTTACCGGCACTGAAATTTACAATTGTCTGAAAAGAGCTTTAAGAAACTTCGAAAAGCTTATCGAAAGCTTATAATTGAAATGTAATTTTATTCATTATCAAATTTATTTTATCTCGCAATAAATAAACTTAATTGAAATCGGAAATTTTCGTTTAAAAGCTTCGTGGAAAATTAAAATCTCTCAGATTGATGCTTGAATGAATTGAATAAGGCAAATTATGGTGAAGGCTATCATCCATAGTTCTTGCTTGTCCTTTCTTAAAAATTCATTTATCGGCGTAAAATTTTGAATAAACTGAATGAGCTTTCGATATTTTTGAAGCATTTTGGGAAAACGTAAAATTTAAGTTCGAAAATTAACGCTTTCTTTTAGCTTACAATGGGCACATAAAGCTTTTAGCTTGATGAATTGAAATGAAATCGAAATCGAATGAATATTAAATTCCAAATTATATAAAATTATACATTTTAATTTTAAGCTTTCAATTAGCTTTCCAGGTTTTTTAAGCTTTTTTTTAGAAAATTTGTTATTTCGTTAATGGTTCGTTATTTGGATGGAAAATAGATTTTCACACGTATAAAATTAAGTTCGATACAAAGAGCTTTCGTTGCGCTTTTAATAGTTTGGACAAGCTTTCTACGAAAATTCCAAATTTCATTTAAATTTAAGAGATTGGCTAAAAATTCGATCTCAAATTATATAAAATTACATTTTAATTTTAAGCTTTCAATGAGCTTTCGAGATTTTTGAAGCTTTGTTTGGGAAAGTTCGAAATTTCACGAAAGGATCGTTATTTGGATTTCTAGAATATCTCGTGCGAGCCTTTACGAATTTTTGATTTTTCTTTTAGATAAATTTGAACTTTTCCGTAATATATAATTTTTGTATTTTTACCTAGCTGTCAATTAAACGGTCTGCGTTTCTACATTTTTTATACAGATGTTGACTGCACGCCACGGGTCCGAAAGAGTCGGAAAACTGAGTGAGAAGTCTACTATGTATCTCACAGACTCAGACCAAATATTCAATTTCTTCCAAAAATAACATGAAATACTAAAAATTATAGATTTTGAGCTGAACTCAATTTGTGTTACTGTAAAGCAACCGATGTAATAATTTTTATAAATACATGTTTTAAAACCAGTTGCACCATATATCAGACGGCGGGCATTGGCTTCTTCATAGTACGCACATTCCAGATTCAAAATCGAGTCAGTGTTCGTAAGCCAAAGGTCGTCGTTGTAGGCTAGGCTAGTATTTTAACAAGAACAGTAAACTTATGTTAGTATAGGTGCAACCCTATGGTATCTGCCCTATGTGTCTGTTTTTATGACCTTAGTAAGGTCTAGAGATTGATAATGTGGCATCACAAGATGGTCGCCGACCACTTTTATCCCCTCCCCCACTCCTCTGCCCCCCTACCCTCCTCCACCGAATGGCAAATTTTGGTATTTTTGCTCAAAAATATTGCATATTCTTGCCTATCACAGGATGGTCCCCTATTTATAGTTCACTTGCAACTTGCATTGCTAATAAGAGTGATCCAGAGTCCACCACGAGAAGGTGCACATCGGGCAGCGCCCAAACTCTACCCAAACAACCAACCATATGTTGGTATGGTAATAATGTGAACCTGATTGACGGTTTCTGACGTTCCAATTTCTGACGCATTTGTTACTAGCTTAACAGTGTGTTCCACAGCAACATGTTGCATGGGCAATTTCTTATACGATTTATTTATTACGATAAGTCCACAGCTATCTAGACTATTGCGTAATTTTATAATATAATAATCTCTTAACGATTGTCAGTCAATCTTAAATAAATAATTAAGTTATTTGTTGAGGACTCCCCATAAAGAAGTAACGCGACTTGGCTATATATTTTTTAATGATTATTTAAATGTTTTAATATCCATAAGCTCCCTCTAGGCTGGACAATTATCCTGTCTTGGCTATGTAAAGAATTATAATAATACGTATCCGAGAACATCTTAATTACATTTAGCCAATTTACATGTTCACTTTTTATATAGACGAAACCCCCGACAATTAGCTTCGATCATGATTTCGATAAAAATGTTTTTCTAGCTACTTTTACAAGCCCCCATTGTCTCACGACAAGACCGGTCAATAAAATATATTGTCGGCAATAAAATAATTACATTTTGTGCTTGGAAAATACGAGAAAAAGAATTAATTCATGAAATGTAAAATAATAATTATTATATCGCTCGAAATGGCGGAGAAGAAAAGAATTAAGAAAGGAAAAATAAAATACACTGGAAGACCGTTATAACGAATGCCGATATAACGAATTTCGATATATTGAACGACAAGAGAGCGAAACGAAATAGACTCTTCCCATATTATTGTTTTGGAAAACTTAAATTTTGAGATTGGGCAATAAATTCAATTCAAAATTTCATCATAAGCATACTAAAATTACAGGCTTTTCAGCAAACATAATATACTTATTTATCCAAAAAGTTCCAGGAATTTATTAATAAAATCAAAAATACAATGTAATTCTTAATAAATCTCATTAGCATTTTCAAAGTAAACCCCATTGGTCGAAATGCATCTTCGCCATCATTTAGCTTCCAAAGAAATTCAAGAATTCTATTTTCGGCATGAACATCAGTTTAGTATGCGATTTTTGTTTTATGGCTTCTTGAAGGATACTTCAAAAATCATCATAGCATTCTGAAATAATGCATTATCGACATAATGCATCAACAATAATAAGCGACAATAATACATCTCCATCGCTGCTCTGATTTATTATCGATGTAAAAAATTGCCAAAAATTTAATAAATTCTAAGCTCTAAATGATAAGCTCTCAAGGCCCTCTATAAATTGGAGCCCTATGCCCTACTAGCCCTCTATTAATGTACTAGCTCTCTTTAGTTGAAGAACAAGTAATCAACAGTAGGGTCTGTCCATGTTATCACTTGTGACAATTTGCAAATAATTTCAACTTTAAATGCTCTCAACTTGTTAACTAATTGATCTAGAATCTTAATTTCTTTATATGTTAGAGATAGATGTTCTGAGTTATTAAATTGTTACTTTCCATCACGTTTTAATTGATAGATAATAGCCTAAAAGTATGTTGACAGAACGTTAGGACTTGTGACGAGGAAGGACCTCATATAAAACATGTGTTTTTTTTAAACGGTTTATTAGCGAATTTTTACAAGTTATAATACCATGGAATATTTTGTTATCTCATTTAGACATAATTAAGTAATTATTAAGTATTCTCACGAGATATAATACTGTTAATAATTCGTAATAGCCATTTAAATAAGGAAAAACACGTCACCACTTGTGACGTTACCACTCGTGACACTTTTAAATTAGGTCTGAGATCCTTTAAATAGATCTTCGAGATCTTTTAGTTGGCGCTATCAAACAATGGATAGATGAACTAAGAAAATACAAAATATTAAGTTGTAGATCGTTCTACTGAGCCGTTAACGATCAATTTATATATTCGGTAATAAAATGACTTTGCTTTATTAAGTTTTCTTGACGACCGAAATTTATTTTTATTCTCAATACAAATTTTGCTTGCTAATAATACTGCTCTGCAGATTTTGGAAAACTTTCACCACCACGAATGGCGATAACATTTTCTATAGTAGAATTTTCCGTAGAATCCGAATATCCTAATGGTTTTTCTCGATTGGCTATAGTTTCGTACATTATGACTTTTCTATAGTCATGTATATGCTTAAAATTTTCGTAATGAAATTCTCTATATGATAGGGGGGCTATCTTTTTTTCACCCATATAAAATATTTTCAGACATAGGCTTCAAAGTTGAAATTGGTTTGAAAAAAACGAAAAAGGTAATTTTGTTTTACTTACTTTCGATCATATAACAGGAATATCACTAATATTATTGGCACTTATTATACCTTAAAATAAGGTAAGTATAGTATAGTATACTTATTATACCTGGTAAGTATAGGGATGCAACCTTACCTTGTACATGGCAGAGTTGCCACTTACTTCCCCTTCTGTGACAACGCTAGCGAAACGTGCTTTACTCGATTCGGAAGAAACTTGCCTGAAGGTCTAAGTATACCTTTTGGGTATAACGACGCGTCGTCCTGACCGTGTTTTTCTCAGCTCTTCAATAGCTATGTTAGACGCATCGTCGATTGCTTCGTTTATAACAATGGCAGGTTTTAGTCGGTCTATCGAAATAGTCTTATCCTGACCTTTGACGCTTACCGTTGCGTCGTTGCGTTTAACTATTGGGAATGGCCCAGTGTATGGAGGTTGTAACGTCTTAACTGAATTCGTTCGCAGGAAAACATGACTACAGTTGCTGAGCTCTTTAAATACGAACACCTCGCGATTTGTATGCTTCGCTGCGGCGGTAGGTCGGGGTAGCGTGAAATGATCTTTCAGCGATTCTACGAATTCGTCGGTTGGCGTGAATTTACCGTCGCTCGTAAGGAAATCGCATGGTAATTTTATCGTCGTCCCGTACACCATATCAGATACCGTTCCCTTTAATATCGTCTTTAAACGTCGTTCTGAATCCTAACAAGATCAGAGGTAGTGCTACCGTCCATTGTTGCTTTGGGTGGCATTTAATCGCTGCCTTTAGCGTTCTATGGAACCGTCCCACCATACCATTCGCGCACGGGTGGTATGGCGTCGTTCGGAGTTTCGTAATACCGAGATACTTTGATAACTCGGCGAAAAGGTTCGATTCGAATTGGCGTCCCTGGTCGGAGGTAATCGTTTCCGGTACGCCGAATCTAGCTATCCAGTTCGTAATTAACGCGGAAACGACAGTTTCGGTTTTACTGTCTGGAATAGGAACTTCCGTTAATTGGGCTATTACATCCAGATGTCGCACCTGCCTGGGGGTGGCCTTTTCATCCTTTTGTTTGAAGGCGTATGTCAAAGGCTTATGATCAGTAAATAGAATGAAGCGATGCCCTTCCACCATGTGTCGGAAGTATTTTATTGACGAGTATGCGGCAAATAGTTCGCGATCGTACGCGCTATACTTCGTTTCGGCGGGTTTCAATTTCCGCGAGAAGAAACCTAGTGGTGGAAATCTATTAGGCGCGTTCATCAAGACTTATGTATAATTTCTAGATCTTTTTGTTACCACTTGTGACAAGTAAATATATGTACTGTTTAATATACATAATTAAGTTACATAACATGAAATTAAATAAAAAGAAGTATGCATATTAAAGAAGACATTTCAAGCTATAAGTTAGTTGGCTATAAGTTGAATGAAAAATTCCTGAAACATTTTAAAAAAGGTAGTTATTGTACTACCTAATGTTTAACTATACTGTTCTGAATAAAGAATTATAAACGATTACACGTGTATATACCACGCGTATATAAGTTTTATATAATTTTCGATATAACGAAAGTCTTCATGTAATGAATGGTCACTAACATTATATCGTTCATTATATTGGGCTTTCGCTGTATACGAAAAATTCGAGGAGAAAAAAGTATAAGAAATCCTCCCACCAAATTAATTGATTTATAAATTCATACAAAATAAGCCAAAACAAACAAAAAACGGACAACATTTATATTAAATAATAAAATAGGTTAATTGATTAAATAGCTGCGAGAATAAAAAAAAAAAAACAAAAAACAAAAAAACGACAAAATATTAAATGGAATGGCAAATGAATTTATAAACAGAGAACCAAATGATCTGTAAAATAAAATTTAAAATTTGCACAAAATGATAACAAAAATTGACTTAAAATAGATTTTTAACGATCATTAAGCGTGGAAAACGCAGTAGTATTATCGTCGACTAATTGAGTTTTGTAAAAAAAAAAAAAATAAATAAAAAATAAAAAATCCATAAACATGCAATTTAAAATCAATTTTTATTGTCGTCTCGCGTTTTGATTTTATTATTATTTAAATTTCTTTGGGAAACAAAATTATTTATAACAAATTAAAATTAAATTGACCGTGGATGGGGCCTCCATGCCGCGCCATTCTGTCGATCCTAAGCCATTAGATTAAATTGCTGTGATCCCGTTAGACAGCCAATATCAATGGACACAGAATATGGGGGGAAACATTAATAATTAATTTTTAGTTGAGGTTATGTTTCGAATAACATTTTTGGGGCGCCTGTCTGCCTGATTAAAAATTGTTTCGAATTGCATTTTATTATTTTATATTAACCCTTTCAGTCGGGGTCGAAGATACTTTCAGAAACAATGTTTGAAGTTGTTTTTCTTGTATACTTAGGGTCCCTTAATTAAGATAAAATAGCCAGTTTTGGAAATCATTGATATCTTACGGAGCGTATTCATTTGAGGCATACGGCGGACGAGACAAACCGAGGCAGAACGAATGCCTCGGCTTGCAAATTATTTGGTTGGAAGACGTCAACCATTTGATAGTGACCAGTGCCGCATTTGTAGTAATAGCCGCGTTATTAAAAAAGAGGAAAAAGAAACCTTGTTGGACGAGCTCCCTATACCGAAATTTATTGACCACCAGATTTGTCATTAATAAAATTTGTTATTTTTTTCCCAAAAATGGACCATTTTTCAAATTCTGCTATGAAATCTGCTGTAGGATTTTGTTATGTCTAAATCGAAATTTTCAGGAATATAAATTTTCTGAAATGGAATCGGATTAGTTTGAAATGCATCTTGACCACGGCGATAGGAAATATCAAATTTATCGATGTAATGAAATGTATGTTGCCCAACATGCAAATCAGGCGCATTTTCGCTATCTTTACCATCTTGAGCCAACACGACTAATTTATCATCTGTACTGAAACGATCTATTTCCTCGGTATCCCCTGACTGTTCTTCATCAGTTGCAATCGACCTGGATGATTTTTTATTGTTTACTTGGGGTAGTACTATACTTCGTCATGTATCTGTGAAATCATCAAAATCAGATCCTTCTAAATTGTCAATTAAATCCATCATTTCTGAATTTCACCAAAAGGGATTTTGCCATCGGACGGAAGGGTCGAGGCAATATCGCGTTTGGCAGCCCCTTCTTCAATTAAGAAACTACAGCAATTCGTGGGAATGGTAAATTATTACAATAGATTTATTCCCCGATTAGCCGAATTGTTAGCGCCAATTTACGCGCATTTAGCAACCTTGACCAAGAAACCGTAATCAAGATTTTCGTGGCCCTCAGTTTGTAACGACTCTTTCGTAAAAATCAAAAATGACCTCAGCGAGGTAAAGTAATGTTAGCACATCAATCTGAGGGAGCTCTGTTAAGTCTTAGTACAGACGCATTAAACGTTGCGATTGGTGCCACATTGCAACAATTTATCAATGGAAAATGGGAACCGTTTGGTTTCTATTCTTAAAAAATTACACCAACCGAGACAAAGTACTCTACGTTAGACCGCGAAATGTTAGCTATTTATTTGGCCGTCAAGCATTTTCGTTATCTGGTTGAAGGACGAATTTTCTGTCTGTACACAGACCATAAACCGTTAACCACGGCTATATTGACAAAGTCCGAAAAAAGTCCTAGACAAACACGGCAACTCGACTATATTTGTCAGTTTACAAATGACATACGTCACGTAAAAGGGAAAGACAATGTAGTCGCCGATTTCCTGTCTTGCAACACTATACCGGACACGGCGTCAATAAACATAAATGCAAACTTAAAAGAGTTAACGGAGAACCAACAAAACGATACAGAATTAAAGAAACTTTAGCCCATCCAGGTATACGAAGTTCTCGGAAACTTATTACTGCACGATTTTTTTGGCCTTGCATGAACAAGGATATCTCCTTGTGGGCAAGAATGTGTCAGTCCTGCCAAAAGTCAAAAGTACACCGGCATACAAAGATCACCCCAGATAGAATCGAAATTCCTAATATTCGTTTCGATCACGTACATATCGATCTGGTCGGGCCGCTCCCAATGTCTGATAATTTCTCATATATTTTGACTACGTTAGATAGATTTTCACTACGGATAGAGGACAGCAATTTGAATCAAGATTTTTCACAGAATTAACAGCCTTGTTAGGAATCCACAGAATTCGAACAACCGCATACCACCTACAATCGAACGGTATGGTCGAGAGATTCCATCGGCAACTGAAAAGCTCGCTAGTAGCCCGATGCAATACCGTACATTGGTGCACCGAGCTTCCATTCGTACTACTAGGTATTAGATCTGCACTGAGGGGAAAATTTAAAATGTTCACCGGCAGAACTTGTCTATGGACAAAGCAATGATTTAACATTTTCACCCTAGCGCGCTCAGCTTGGGGGGGGGGGGAGTCCTGTGGCGACCCTGTCATAATATTGCAAATATTTCAGTGTGTTGCAATTCACCATCACACACTATTAAATTTTAAGTAAAATTAAAATTCACATACAAGACATTAAACTCCTCATTTCCAGTCATACGATTCGCTAAAGCGATACAGATTTTTTTGTCACTCATATTAATTAAAAACTTGTCATTATCGACGAATACGTTTACAAAAGAGTTGTTTAGAGTTTCGCATTGCCCGCAGTTGTGTTCTATATAATATTTTATAAACGATTTTCTGAGTTGAGAATAAAAACGAAGTAAAATAACTGCTTGTTATCATTTCAATTTTTTTGAGGGTTTCCCAGTCAGGCGACGACCCTTTGATTTATAAGAAGTCATAGGCATTTGACTCTTATACGTTGTTATTGTATATTTTAATTTTATAATAAAGTTTAGTTCGATATAAACCTCTTTCAATTAAACAAGTTACATGGTAAAGAACTTTCCTGTAATATACCCAGCAAAATTTTTTCATTGTCACAGAGTAGGTACTCGCAGGCTTAACTATTTGCGATAAGCCGCAATTATTTCGATGATCGCAAGTGCAGTATGTTTCGAATACCTATGTTTCGCCTCAAGTTTAACTTGCGATGATCTAAATTTCTAGTTATGCGATTGCACTGCGAACTTGGCCTCATTTGAGATCACCCAGCGATGACTTCTGTAAATTTTGAGACGTAGATCGTATTGCGGTAGATTTGAGATCTGTATGAGTTGAATAGAATATAGGTATTCGAAAACGCTTCCACCGCGGAATACTCATAGGCTTTCTCTTGCCGCATAGTACTCGCAAAAATCTTGCTGGGATAAGATAACCAAAAAATAATGTGCCATATCTGGGACGCAACCGTTTAGAATGTGCACACCATGACTGAAAGGGTTAAATCGATTTATCTTTCCCATTTTCAATTAACAATTTTTATTGTTAAATGTGACAATAAGCCTACCCTCCCAGTAAAATTATCAATAAAAATAAAAATCGGCAATATTTAGACTAATTTTGTATATTTCTGTTTGTCAAAGCGACAACAAAATAACAAGATTTTTCATATTGAATATTTTATCAATAATCTATTTATAATTTAACAGTATTATGTATTAAAAAAATATAAATATTCAATTGCTTTTTAAAATATTGGCGCCACCTTATTCATAAACGACGAAGATTTTTTTTCTCGTATTTTTGCCGTTTTTTTCCGCTGTATTTTTAATGAAAAAAAAAATTCTATAAAAATAAAAATTTATTAAAAAAAAAAAACTGAAGAAATCGAATTAAAAAAAAAAGTCAGCAAAAGAAGATGATGTTAGCCTGTAATGCCAATATTCATGTCTTCTTCTCCTTGATTTTTATTAATAAAAAGTTTTATTTTTCTTGTGTTTAACATGAACTATCTTTGCTGCCATGTTAACAGCTAAGTAGTCAGGGAATTAATGCAGAAAAAATGTAAAGACCCCGCAATGGGGACTTTAAATTGAATGGAGATTTTTTTTGTTCTTCCTCGCAACGCGACTAATATTAATTTATTAATACTTGGTTTTTATTTCCATTTTTTATTTTTATTATTATCTATTTCAATAAATTTATTAATAAACGAATTAACGAAAAAGCTGTTTCTTAATATTTTTTATAATATTTTAATATTTTAATATTTAAAATTACATAAATTCTCACATTTAAAAATTGTTTCTTTTTTCTTTTTGCCTGACGTTTCGTTTTCCGCGCTTGATGTTGCGGAGGGGATTTTTAATATTTTAATAGCGGTGATGGTCGGACATAGCATGCGTGCATTTTTATCAACTTGCTGTAAAACCATTTTTTTTTTGCGGTTATTTTATTCTGGTTTTAATTGGTCACCGCAACAATTTTCTGGTGTTTTTACGCTCATAAAATGTTTCAATGCTTAAAAAACATATCTTTACATTCCCATTTTTATTGGTTTCCTTTGGCCCGTGCGTCAAACATCTTTACCTTCGACTGTCAAAGTTTACTTGTGGGTAATATCGATCTCCAGAAATTTTCTCACCCTATTTGGTTGTCAAGATTCGATTTTGTATCTTCGTCAGCGCCGGCCTTTGGGGGTGCGAGACGGGCACCGTCCGAGGGCGCCCCGCTGATTGGGATGCTGTAGGCACGCACGAGCTCAGACCAAAACTAAGCTCAACGACTCACACATGACTATAACATTTTCAATTCAATACGGGCGCCCTAAAGTACTCTGCCCGAGGGCGCCAGGAAGGCTAAGACCGGCACTGACCTTCGTGGCATCTTTAAGGAACATCCCGCCCATGAATAAGGAGCTCTTTTACTCTTTCGACATTTTTGAAGCTTTTTTTTTGGGAAAAGTTGACATTTTTTTGAAGGGCAGTTATATGGATAGAAAATAGGTAAAACATTAATTTCGACATTTAGAGCTTTCGTTGCGCTTTCTATAGTTTGGAAAAGCTTTCTGCGAAAATTCCACATTTCACTTAATTTAATGAATCGGATAAAAATTCAATTCCAAATTATATAAAATGACATTTAAATTTTAAGCTTTCAATGATCTTTTGAGATTTTTGAAGCTTTTTTTAGGAAAAGCTGAAGTTTCGTGAAAGAAACGTTATTTGGATGGAAAATAAATTTAAAACGTTAAAAGTAAGGCGCGGAAAACAAAGCTTTCTGGGAGCTTTTAAATTTTTGCAGAGCTTTTGCACGAAAGGTTTGGTTTTGATATTTTTCCTTAACTAATTTATAAACTATCTGTATTATTAAATTTTTTTAGGATCTGAGGAAATTATCGTGATGTCCGAAATTCAAATTTACGAGCCGAGCGAGGCGATCCTTCACGAATTTTTTATTTTTCATAAAATTCTTCACAGCTTCTGGGGATGTTGACCACACGCTCCTATAGTAGAGGCTAATAGCTATAGTAGAGGTTAAGTGTATTAGGAGCTATACCGGTGTCACTTAACATATCGAGCGTAGTTATAGACTTCACGGAAGATAAACCTTTCATGCAAGGCTAAGCGGGTATTCCCATATACCAATCCTTGTGCCAGTAGCTCAATTACTTTTTACTAGAAAAATTAAACCCAACGTGTTACTTAACCATCGGTGCAAACCTGAGTTAGGTGCCTCATCTCGTGAAAAATCAGATCATTTCAATTTGGTAGATCAGTCAAGCTGCTATCGTAGCATTGACATTCCCTGAACTGTTAGAATGTAACCAACATTGAAATTAGATTACGTAGCCTCCATTGTAACCAATGTAATGACTGATAAACTAACTAAATGATATTGCCAAGCCACGAAGATGGAGTCTCCCCAACATCAAAAACTTCTCTAGAAAATGGAACCTTTTGGGGTTCTTATTTTTCAGAGCCACCAATTCTTAAAACAATCGAAAAGACTTAAGCGAAGCAAGGGATATGATCAAACTTTTGGTCATATGCGTGGTGAATATAATGATGATGTATGGTTGACAATGATCTTCCGTATCCGAATTGGAAATCAAGCAATTCACTGTTATCCTCGCAGAAAGATGAGCTCTTCTGTTGTAGAAACTTTTCGTATAATTTGCTAATTACGAGAAGACGGGAGATCGGCCTGTAGCTAGGTGAGACGGACATAAATTTGCCAATTTTGTGAAAAGGGGAGGCAATTGCCATTTTCCAATCGTTGGGATAATGACCATTGTTGTAAATGTTGTTAAATAAAATACCCCACTTTACTAAGGCTTTAGCCCTGATCGCAACACAAGTTTTGCATTTTGGGACTGCCAATTGTTTGCAGGTATCAGACCTGCCAGAATTAGATGCTAATTAGGTGCGCCAATATATAATTAGGTGCACCTTCCATAAGGGAGAAATTGTGGGACCGCTAGATTACGTTAAGTTAGCAGTCCCAAACTAAGAATTAATTGCACATTGACATAACTAATTATGCAGTAATTAGGTGCTAATTATGTGCATCAAAATCAATTTGATAGCACCTATAATGAACCGATAAATAAATAAAACCTTTTATGACGCCCAGACAAGTGTAAACCTAGCAGTCCCACAATTGAAAACGCATTTGAACTATGCCAGAATTAAGTGCAATTTAGATGCTAATTAGGTGCACCACTAGATAATTAGGCGCACTTCCCACAAATCGGTAAATTAAACACATTGTGGGACTGCTAGATTAACAGTAATCTAGCAGTCCCAAAAAAACAGAAAAAATGACTTATAAAAACAAATGAAGTATTTTAAATTAGGTGCTTTGTAGGAATACCATAAATAATTAGGTGTACCTTCCACAAGGCGGTAAATTAAAATCATTGTCGGACTGCCGGATTAACGTTAAGCTAGCAGTCCCAAAACAGGATTAATTAACTTCTCGAAAACTAAATATACAATAATTATATGCTAAATAAATAGTAACCTTATATGAGGGCAAGGTAAGTGTAAAGCTAGCAGTCCCCAAATTTGAACTAACTGTCAGAATTAAGTGTAAAGTTTCGCTCTCAGCTCGGCTTCTCGCGCACTATAATCGTAGCCTTGGGTTAGGGTCCTTAATGCAAAAACTGAAGCTGCCACACTGGCGCCTCAAACCAATCGAAATGTCAAATATTTATTATACCAGCAATTGAACACAATTTTAGAGAAATTGTGAATGTACATGGACAAGTTACAGAAGTACATTATATCTGGTTGTTGAGTTTTATGAAGTCAACGAACACTTTAAGAAACTTCCGATAAATTGTTCATAAGTTATTAAGTTTCTCTAAGTACATTGTGATCAGCCCTTAAGTCAGATAACTTATTATGAACAGATAGAAGAGGGCACAGATAGCAACCACAGGGCTGTGGTTAAAGAGGCCGATCCAAAGACACATGACGCCGAACTGTCATCGAAGAAGGGAAAAGTAGAAGCTGGCTACATCTTGTTGATGTCTTATATAAGATATGGTTTAATTTTCAGAGGATCTGTTTCGCTATTATTGAGAATCATAAAACGGCGATCAAATCATATGACAACAGGGTGATTTATCGGATTCGTTCTTCTTTTTTTTTACTAAGAAATTAACGTTATTTTTTTTATTTAATATTTGTATCATAATATTCGCTGATTTATTTTTATTTTCTTTATTTTTTGTTTTATTCTTTTGACGGTATAAGCGGACGCAACTTTTCACGCCAATTTTACACGGTCTGATAGGTGTTGTTTGGGGCGCTTTCAATGGGATTTACATGGGATTTGTTTCATTATTATTATTTTTGTTTTTTTATTTTTTGGTTTTTGTTGCAAGTTTAAAGTTTCTCGATCGTTTTATCCGTGAATCTTCGTCCGAGACTTGTTATTTTGCTTCTTCTTCTTCTTCTTCTTCTTCCATATCCATATTGTTGGAAGATTATTATTTTTCGTTGCCGCTTATTGCATTATATATGGGATTTTGTAGAGCTTAAATATTATTCGGTTTTTTTTCTCTTTAATTCTTTTATAATTTAAACCGCAATACTGTCTGGCCTAAGCCGATCGTATTTTTATTTTTATTTTTTTTTTTACTTGTTGTTGTTATTGTTGTTTTATTTCACAAAAAAGTTATTTATATAAATAAAATTTATGAATATCGCATCGTGCGTTTTCATTCTAGATAAATATCTTACGCGTACGGTGCCCCAATGCAAAACGAAGATGATGAAGAAATTGGTATGTTGCGATACTACAAGTTGGGATGATATAGCCAATTTTTTTTTATTTACATTCGTCCATCACTAAACACTCGTCCCCAAGATCCAATTCACCGTAGAGATCGAAAAAGACCATACTAGAAACTACCCGATCTCGACATGATGGTACATCACTGACTGGTCCCAAAAACCATCCAACTCAAACCGAATCCTTAATTTCCTTTCTGAAGTTTAACTGTCAAAAATGTCATCAACATGGTTTTGACACTTAGTGACAATATGTTCCATAAGAAGAACATGAAACTGGTGGAATCCATCTTAGCACAGAATAACTACCCAAAATCCCTAGTGAATAAGTTAATTCGGCGCACAAAACTAAGCAAGTCTATAAGCTTAGTTTCTAGCAAATTAAAGGACCTTATACCCAAGGAAAATAAAACTAATGTCATATACAAGATACCTTGTCTAGGAGAAGGGGACAATAGCTCCAAATGTAATTTATCGTACATTGGCCAGACAAAACAATACCTGGAAAACAGGTTAAAAACCACAAGCGTGACATGTGCAAAAGTTGGAACCCCTTTGTGCTAAAAACGGTACTCATGGATCACTGACGTACCACAGGTCATTATCGAGATTATAAAAATGAAACCATCGTCGATAGACAGCTTAGATACTCTTGTGTGTACGCCGTATTACAAATTTCTGAATGAACGATATTTCGGGAATGAGTGAACGGTAGGAGATGTGATCCTCCTGTTAAAGTCGCCGGACAAAGTCAGGACGGACCCAAGCTCCTACCGACCAATATGTCTGCTGGAAGTCTTTAGCAAGCCGCTTGAAATGATGATGGTGAATCGTATGAATGGAAAATTAATGCAAGGTGAAGTGACGGGCTCCCAGTTTGGTTTCACCCAAGGCAAAGCAACTGAGGATGCCTGAATACAAGTGAAAGGTTTCGTGAATGATTCTGAACGGAAGTATGTCCTGGGTGTGTTCGTGGAATTCAAGGGTGCCTTTGATAACTGATGTTGGAAAAGAGTGATAGAGAAACTCCGTGAGATTGAGTGTGATGAGATCAAACTATGGATGAGTTACTTTGAACACAGGCGTGCATGTACGAATGACGTAGTATGGAAGGAGGTGAATTAAGGATGCCCGCAAGGGTCCATTTGTGCTCCATCGGTGTGGAATATGATGATGAATGTTTTTCTGATTGTGTTAAATAGATGTGAATGTAAGGTGGTTGCATATCCGGATGATCTGAAAATTGTGGTTGATGGGGTGAGTCGTGCCGAAATAACGAGAAAGGGAACGGACTGTCTGAGGTATGCAACCGCGTGGGGAGAGTATGTCGAACGAGGTGTCTGAACGGAAAACGGAGTTTGAAATTCAAGATGAAAACAGATATGAATGAGTGGGAGTGTCAGAGCTACATTAAGGATAAACTATTTGCGGAGTGGCAGTGTCGATGGGAGAATAGTATGAATGGAAGGACAACGTATGAACTGCTAAAGAATATGACCTTTGTGCGATGCTGCGATTGGTTTGATTTTGGGTTATGCTTGGGTTACTTCTTAACCGGGCATGGCAGTATGAATGATTATCTGTATAAAAGAGGTCTGTGTGTTACCCCAGAATGTTTGTGTGGTGCACCATGTGAAACTGTGAAACATTTGATAGCTGAATGTGTGATTTACTCAGATATGAGAAATCTGAATGAATGGGGAATTAGTGTAAATGAGGACATTGTAAATCTAAATGGTGTACTGAATGAAAGAGCTAGATATCTAAGAGATTGACATTGCAGGCTTTACTTATCTACGATGCGGTCAATATTTCCACGAGGTGGGTAGAATTTGATATACCTAATTTAGCTGGAGTACTATTAAGAAGTTAACAAACTAAAAAGGTTGTTTTTAGGGGTGGATGAAGGGGGAAGGATATTTTATTTTATTTTTAAGAAACATAATTGATTATTTTTCGGTACCCTTAAATTTATTAATAAGAAATTAAATGAAATAAACTGAATTATATTGAAGGCAAGGGGGGGGGGGGGGGCTTTCGGGATTTTGAATTTTTTTTTCTGAATAAATTCCAAATTTCGCTAAATGACCGTTATCTGAATAAAAAATAGATTTTAAAACGTAAAAATTAAGTTTTATACTTAAAGCTGTCTTAGAGCTTATAATGATTTGGGAAAGCTTATTACGAACATTTCAAATTTAATTAAGGGATGGATTACGGGATAGAAAATGGGTTTTAAGACGTACAAAATTAGGTTCAGAACTCAAAGCTTTCGATGAGCTTAATATGCTTTCTAAAAGTATTTTTTGCGAAACCTTCATATTTCATTTGAATTTAATGAATCGGATAAACATTTGATCCCAAATTATATAAAATGATATTTTTATTTTAAGCTTTCAAACAGCTTTCGGGACTTTCGAAGCTTTTTTTGGAAAATTATGAAATTTCATTAAACGACCGTTTACTGCATAGATAATAGATTTTAAGACGTAAAAGATTAGATTCGGAACTTAGAGTTTTCGTTAAGCTTAATATGATTTGGGAAAACCTTTTTTCGCTGGGTTGGGGGAGGGGGGGGGGTAATATATCCAAATATTCAAGAAAAGTATAATATTTACTGATTTCCTTAACATAATTTTAGAATTTTAGAAAATTTAAACTTTTTACTTAAAACTTGAATTTTTGGAAGATACTTCTTATGAACCGGAAAATCTGATGATTCAAAATTAGAACTACGGGTACATTGACGAAAATATGTAACAAACTTTCCCAAAAAATGTACCTTCTGATTCGATACAAAAGTACACCGGATAAACGGTTGCTGTTTGTTGAAAAAACTTCTAATATCCCGGAAAATTGAAAGTTTAATAATTTAGGAATGGGCTCTCGTAGGTAGAGTATAACTTGGGTGATCTATCAATACCTAAGGTCCGCTCAAAACATATATTATTTTTCACATGCCGCCAGAAATCGATTTTCGTTCAATATTTTCCTACCAATTTCCAAGAATCAAATCCCCAAAGAAATCTTTTTCTTGCTTCTAATTGATACAAAAAAAGTTCTGAATATATGGAATAAAGTTACATACATTCGGAACTTAAAGCTTTCTTTGAGCCTTCAAATTTTCCAAAAGCTTTTAAGGAAAATTTCAAATTCGATTCAAAATGTTTTAATCGGATGAGAAGTAGATTCCAAACAAATAAAATGAATTTTGGATTCTAAGCTCTCAGTGAACTTTGGGAACTTCAATAAAGTTTTTTTGAATAAATATAAATTATCGTTGCAGTAAAATTATTTGACAGAAAAATATGTTACAAAACGTATAAAATTAAATTCCAAACTTAAGCTTTCATTGTGCTTTTCCGATTTTGAAAAGTTTATTGGAGGCAAATTTCTGATTTGATTAAAATTTCAGTAAGCGCATGAAAAGTAGTTTCCAAATAAATAAAAATTAAATTTGTATCAAAAGCTCTCAATGTACTTTGGTTACGTCCAATTGAGCTTCTTAGTGAAAATTTAAAATATCGTTGTAGTCAAATATTTGGTAGAAAAATATTTTTCAACACGTATGCTTAAAGCTTCATTTGAGCTTTCAAATTTTTCCAAAGCTTCTTAGGGAAAGCTTCAAATTTTAATTAATAAAATAAATATTTAATTAACAGCTTTTATCAAGCTTTGACATCATCAATAAAGATTTTTTTACGAACTGTAAAATTTCGTTACAGAAAAACTATTTGGATTAAAAAAAAACTATCTCGAACTGAAAGCTTTTTTTAAGCTTTTGTAATAAAATCAGATTTAATTAGAATTTAGTTATTCAAATAAAAATAGTGATTTTCCCCTGTAATTTTCTTTAGTTTACGAACTGAAAATTCCACGGATTTTCTTCCGGACTTGGAAAATGTAATGACGCAGTATTGTTTTCTTCGCATCAGATAAATAAACTAATTTATCAAAATTAAAAAACCGTCCAACGATGGACGCCTTCTAAATCTAGATTACTAAACGTCGAGTAGTGATTTTCTCTGTGCCGTTTCATGAGATTCTGGAAGCTCACGTTGTAAAATACTTTGCCTTGATCCGTTTGCAGATTCGAAGGTAATCGACCTTTTTTGTTTTCTGCAGCGTATGGTTGCATCTCCACAAGATCAGCTTGCCACGCCACATCTGGTCCTCGTACATCGAACTCACGACGTAGATAATTACGTCGAACCGACTTACGTAACTCTTTCATTAATCTTTGTTTTTCCTTGCTGCGTTCCGAGAGGCAATGACTTGGTTCTTACGTACTGTTAAGTCTATAGATTCAACGTTTAACTATAGGATCAGAAGTAGCAAATGCTAATGCCCTGCGGTTTTTGGGGCCCCGCGCCCAGGTAGAAAAAAATCAGAATTTAAGTATCCCGCCCACTCTAGCAAGGCAGGCTCTTCTATAGTACGTATACACTATACATCAGACATGCACAAGTTGTGCATAAATTTCCCCTTTGGGTGATGGTTGGATAACATTACTCTTCATTTCCGAACTCGGAGTGTTACATTAAATCGAGAAGAGTTCGTTTGTAAAAGTGTGTTTTACCAAGGGCCTCTTGATAACATTTGCTACAGGCTCCGCGCTGGCAGGGCCTCTGAAACCATTAGCTACAGGCCCCGCGCTGGCTTAATCCATCACTGATTGTGGTAACGATCCACCAGTGAATTTTCTCTTAGGTATACTTCACTGATCAATGGAGCTTTAGAGTTTCTATACTTTTTAGTGTTTTGCATGTTTACAGCCTCGTCTGAACTGTAACGTTTCTTATATGCATTCATCATTTGTAGGATTTTTCTATAAATATTTGCATCTTCGCCACTTATAACATTCTCATCGGACATCTATCTGCAGAGCAGTTCCAGCAAGCTAATGGTGGTTAGGTACTTGTTGTTGCCCACTATGTCGTTCTTCTCGAAACGTATGGGCGAATTAACAATCAATCGAACTAATGCAGTTTTGAATGTCGCTTTCAACTCTTGTCCATCAGATTCAATCTCCTCCTCCTCCTCCTTCTCCTCCTTCTTCGGTACAATTTTACGGGTACTGATGAGTTCTTCTAGTGGTTTGACTCAATGGCGCCAAGTCAAGAAATTAGAATTTAATTCAGACTTGTTCAACTTAAACTCCTCCGCGGGACACTTTTAAGCGTCAAAATTGAGGCACATACAATAA
>JANTOP010041990.1:0-10555 GCA_027564815.1 Symmerus nobilis | reverse complement strand
TAAAAGATGTTTCAGTCTTCATTAAAAATTATACAGTAAAATAAGTGCAGTCTTCATTAAAAAAATTCAGTCTTTATAAGTTAGTTTATAACAAAATATTTTATGTAATAAAATATAAATTAATTTTATAGAACAAAGAGGAAATTGTTTTGTTTAATATTCACTTCGCTGGAGTATGTTTTTCGGTACGGTAATTTTATCTGATGCGTAATTATATCACACGGTTGCTTGATGTTAAGTATGCCAAATCCATTTAACATGATGACTTCCGTTTTTTCGACACATTTTAGAATGAAAATCTGCTTGTGATTGGTTTTAAAAATCCACTGATTGGGAGTGGACATTCTTAGTATTAAATCGGCCTGAGTCGCTACAATTTCGGTTTGACAATTTTGTTGTGAGCTTGGTACGTGTAATAATAATTGTACCAAGCAATTATCCCCCAAATTTGTATATACTTTCCCCGGATTTTCGCATAACTGTATCTTCGTACCTACATCCATGGATAACTGAATACATCGGTTAAACTCTTCCTCCGTTAATATTATAAAATTTGTTTGATATCGGTCTTCGGCTATTACATTTTCTTCGGTTTTAACCATGAGGCTATACTGACTTTTCACTAATTCGGGTATCAAATATACTCGATGAATCATATAAGGCTCGAATTCTGGTAAGGGTAACACAATTTGTATAAGTAACATATCTTCAGTAGGAAAAACGGTTGTTTGGCTTATTCTTATTAAATTCGCGAACTCTGTGAAATGTTTCGGCAACCGATGATGATCTTTTATTTGCTGATAAATGTTCGTCAAGTTTTCTTTACTCAGTAAGGCCGGATGTAACCGGTGAAGGTAAACTTCATCAATTATTGCCATTGCTTTCCATTGCTGCCTCTCCACGCTTGCCAATTTAAGATTTAATAATGTTATCAAATCGTGCGCTTGCATCTCTAATGTTAACGACTTTACTTCCATATTGACTTTCGACATTTCACGGTTTATGTGATCGGTTACTTCATTTACTTTGATCCCCAAATTCTTCACATCTTCAGTTATTTCTATTAACGGTTGGCTAATCGTATCGTAATTGGATTTCATAACAGAAATTTGTTGCCTTATTAACTCATACGTTCTATTGCTCTCCTTTTCCAAATTATCCAAATTATTGTATACTTTGACCGCATCTCTAGCGTCCATCAACCCGAACGCCCATTTATAAAGACTGCCGATGAATTCAATTGAACGCTTATTCCGATGTTTCAAGAATAAATTTCCCATCTCGATACTATTTTCTTCAATTGCGTTGATTGTCTGATTTATTTCGCTCAGTATGTTGGCACATCTTCTCTCAAAAGATTGTTCATTTCGGTTTACTGCGACTGTTTCACATAGGGTAGAGTGGGGCACATTTGCCACATTTTTTTCCATGATTTTAAAAAAATGTTTTCGATAGAGTAATTATGAGAATTGAGCATATATAGTTCCCATGTGTAATAATCATTCACTAAAATTAATTTCGAGTTATTAGCTAGTAATTTTAAATTTATATTTTATGTTTTTTAAAAAGGGTACAATTTGGCAAGTGTGCCCCAACCCGGGGCACATAAAGCATATACGTGGGGCATATTTGGCATACGTATTATTATAGCTGAAATAATAAGAGACAGAACACTACAATTTATAAATTGCATTTTATTATAACCATTATTTGCAATTAAAAAAAACGAGCTCCAATAAATTTTATTTTACATTGTAATTGTGTAATTTTACATCAAAAAGGTACGTGGAAGATGCTCGTGATGATCCGGCAGGATTGGTTGGTAATGGTAGCTTCAAAACAACATCATTTCTCAAAACCTGTGAAATATCCTCAACTATCGGTTCATAAAATGTGTTTGTCATAGTTTTTTTTCGTAAAAAGTTTACATCACAAGAATCATCTTCATGAACTGCTATTATTCGTCCAATGTAATATTGAACAAACTTTCCTGGAAATTTGACAAGGATGTAATCATCTTTATTCAACTGGTCTGTATCACACAGTTTATAATACTCGGTATCGTCCTCTGAAACGTCTAGAGCACTATCAGTTTCAAATATTTCAGAATCTTCAGTGTCGTCTACACTATAATGTCCATCATCTTCAGAAGTGGAAGAATAGACATTAGCTTTTTTTAAACTTTTACGAATTTTGGCCATGGAAGCCGATTCCTTGGTCTTTTTCTTCTCCATTAATTGTTCCGCCCGTTCCTTTTCGGGGGTATTCGTCAAAATTCGTGATTTTCCTTTTCTAGCATCCATATTAATTCTTTTTTTATGATGAATAACCGGTAGTGGTCTGACCTGTTCTGGAGAAAACTGTTTATTTGCAGTAGTATCAATATCTTCATGTAATTGTCTGTCCATGTTTGTTTTAGTCGATTGCAAATCGTTCATATTATCGTTCTCTGTCCTCAGATTTGCTTGAAACATAATTAAATCATTGTCGTTAAATACAAGAGTATTTATTGGGCTAATACCAGTTTTTGAAAAAGCTGTTATAATTTTTTCGCTTGAGAAGGCTCTATAAAATGGGATATTAGTCAATGCCACAACGTCGTAAATAGTCAGTATTTTTCCAGGATTGTTGACCAAGTAATCATTAAATGATGATGAACAAAATTGTTTAAAAGGTTTGTATATTGCTACGTCGAGCGGTTGGAGCTTGTGAGACGTATGCGGAGGAAATGTTAGCAAAATAATGCCGTTGTTCCGGCAAAATATAATTACATCTAAACTACAATGTGATTCGTGGTTGTCTAACAGTAGTAATATGGGATTGTTAACAGAACAGTTTGAATATTTCTTAATATGCTGTAGCACATCAGGAAAGTTATGTGCTGTCATCCAACCACTGCTGCTAGTTAAGCTAATACACCCAGTTGGACCTCCTTTAACAAATATATCTTTATTTCGCTTCCTTGGAAAAACGAATACAGGTGGAATGAAACTACCTCCAGTACAAATTATACCAACCATCGTAACGAGCGATCCTCTCTCACCAGATACAATTTGTGACATGGTTCTCTTCCCTTTTTGTGCAGTCACCTAAAAGTGTTTAATTATTATTTTAAAATCAATATAAAAAAAATTCATGCGGACTTACCTTAGGTGCTGGCAAAACGGTTGTAACGGCAGTTTCGTCCAGATTATAGATGCTCTGAGGCAAAAATTTGTGTTTAATATAAACATGTTTCAAATTATTAAAAAACTCCATTACTGCTTCTTTATTAAAGCCAGTAGATCTTGCTAAACTAATGTTTTCGGGTTTACGTAAACTAAGTCTTGGATAAATAGCCTCTTCATAAACCCATAGAGCCAGTCGATTCCTGCTTTCTTGTGTTCATCCCATTCTAAAGGGTGCTTGATTTTATTCAGACAAACATAGTCGTATGCAAATTTTTGGGCTGTGCCATAAGTCAATCCATATTGCAATTCTGAGCAAATCTTAAAATATTCAGAAATTATTCAGTCAATACTTGTCTGGAAGCATATTTTGACTAATGAACAAATCCTTCGCCAAAAGTATTTTCCTGACCAGAATCCTCAGATTCAGTGGATTCAATTTGTCTATTTGAATTTGAATCTCCACGAGCTTTGTAGTAATTCATCATAATTTTCTAATCTCAATCCTGTTAAAATTTTCCATTGGTCTGTATAGAAATACGTCTCGCCTAAATTTTCAAACACTACTGGACCATTTTCCAACGTTCGTATTTCGAAATTCTCCACCAATGCTTCTACGGAATATTGCATCATTACTGGCCATAACAACGTCATCAGTACAAAACTTATTTTTGGCATCATTACTTGAATCTAAAAAAAAATTTTTAATTAGATTTATACTTAATTATCATAACTATACTATGATCTAATGCATCCAAAAATAGAATAAGATAAAATTCGAAAAAAACTTTTACTCAAAGTGGAATAGTCTCTTAATAATTTATGGGTTTTGACAAATGGATAATTTAAATATAATAAACATTTATAGGATGTTTATCATTTATCGCTGTATTGGGATAACTTTATATAGAACAAATCATGCAAATAAGATTTTATATTAAGAATCTATGATATTGCGTATCTATTTGTTTATTCAGGTGGCGGTCACCAATGATGTTTTTATTATTTTAATAGGAAATTCATACAGTGTCTTCCACCTAAGGAAGTGTATTTCCCATATTATTTTCAGATATGAATAAATGATGTGGAATAAATGAGATTTGGTCATTTTTCTATTGAGACAAGGTGTCCAGTTAAAGTGTACAGCTTATGAAGTTATAATTTTCGTATCATAACACACTGTCGGCATACCGTTTGTCTATGTAATGCCTAGACCAGTGATTCTCAACCTTTTTTTGTTGTGGCACACTTTTAAGGATTTAAAAATTTAGCGGCACACAAAGAAAAAGATAAGTTTAAAAATTATTTACTTACCTATAACACACCATAATTTTAAATGTGTGAAATAAAATAATATGTACTTCAAAAATAACAATACGTTTATTAAGGGATTAATTACAAATTAATAATAAGAATACTTTTAATGCGAAATTTGAGCTTGATGTTTTTTGATAATTCCATTTATATTTGGTCGTAAAAATGACAATGTTACTCTCACATCGTCTTCTACATTTAACAATCTTGATCTTTTTTTAGTTTTAATGTTGGTTAATGCTGAGAATCCGAATTCACACAAATAAGATGTGGAAAATTGTAATAATATGTTTGAAGAATTGTAATGAATGTTTTAAAATTTTATCTCGTTTATTGGAAAGCAAAATGAGTTCTTCCTCTTCTTTCAAAGTTAAATCAAATACAGAATTATCGGTTATGAGAAATGGATTACGAACCCAATCAAATTCTTTATATCTAATCTTGGGAAGTAATGAATAATTATCTCCACTAATGTTGTCAAATGGTCAATAACAATTATTTTAATAATAATAAGCGATTCCTTCGCTGAAATTAAATTCTTGATTGATTTTCGAAATATCTATACCCAAAGTTTAAATTAAAAGCGAATACATTGTAATCAATATAAAATTTAATTTCAAACTAATATTATATTATAATAATAAATATTTATAAGTTTTTCATTTAGTTGTGTTTTTTTAATAGGAACTATAAATACAATCTCTTAAAATTATGTAAATTAGGTTAATATTTCAAAATTTTTTTTTCAATGTTTAGTCTCCAAGCATATGTTAACATGTAAAGTGAACCTCTATCACTTGTATTGCAGTTTATAAATTAATAATGTATAAATGAAATAATTAGCAAACTTTAAGTCTGCTATTAATTATTTTATTATTAATAATTTTGATTTGCAAAGATATTGAAATCAATTTATTCGAATAACTCATGATTAAGTTTTATTAATAAAATATTATTTAAATTGTCACTTCGAAGTCGGGTTCTACTTGAACTAAGTATAGCGGCTAAACCGCTAAACGCTCTTTCTACACTTACTTGAGTAGCTGGAGTTGCTAACACAACTTGAGCTAATTGGAATAGGAATTGAGCTAATTAACCAATAGGAATCTGGGAATTTTGGATTTTTGGGGGAATTTACCCTAGTTTTGTGGATTTACCTATATTTATATATAGGTAAATCACGTGTTACTTGATAGTGAAAGGAATTATAGGAGGGGGAAATTGCATGGATGAATTTTTTTCATCTATAAAGAATGCTCTATTTCTATATAAATCAGTCATATTAGAATGTATTGATCTACTTTCTTGTTTCCAAGGCAAAATTGGTCAATATGAATTATGAAATATGAAAAGCGGTAAGCACATAATCACCGCATATTGATGAAAACCGAGCCGGTAAAATATTGTGCAACCCATTTCTTTCAACATAAAATATTATTATTATCGAAACACAATGTTCATATATTATATTGGCTTATAATATTTATGTATGATATATTTAAATGGGAAGGTGAAGAATTATTGAACAAATAACATAATGTGTTAATAACATATTCGGTCCTAGGTGAGCTGCGAACCATGAATCGATGTGTCTCTATATGAGACAAAAGCATCATTCTATTCGATTTGCACTTGTCTATTTGTTCAATAATTCTTCACCTTCCCATTTAAATAAAATATTATAATTGAAACAAACTGTGGAATATTTTGCACAATTCGCTTATTTGTTCATTAAAATTCATTAAATTGCTTACTGAATAAAATTTCCAAAAAATGTAACAAATTTTTTTCTTCCTTTTGTTAAACGAAACAAATCACACAATTGTGATACGAAAAGCACTATAAAAAATTAAACAACCTAACAAGCAAGAGATTACTTTGCCTCTCGACGAAGAAGAAGGAATCACATTCCTATATAAATTTATTTAGTTATTGCTATATAATTTACGTTTAGTTCTACAGAGTAAAATAGCAATTTTTATGACAGCGGCTAGCCAGTTTTTTAAAGTTGGAGACGGCGCGATCGGTTTACAAACCGACAAAAATTCAGCGGCGGCTAAAGTGGAAAATGGACCGTCGGCGGTTAACCGGGTCGGTTTGACCGCTGTAGTTTGGGTCTCTGCTGGGAAGCTGAGGCCCTATTACGACGTCCAACGCGAAGAGAAAATCGTTCTCCAGTTGTCAACGGTTAACTAATTCGTATTAATTCGTCCGCGGCTATAAATTTTATCCACCTCTGCTCGCCAATAGATTATTGGAGAATGACGAACTGTCATTTATTTCATATTGTTTTTGATGTTGATCGTAATCAAAATGTAAGTATTATTTTCAATGAAATATTTATATAATTTTCTTTTTATAATGTGTTAAATTTCTATTTTTAATTGAAAATAGGAGTTCCGGAACATTATATTTCTTTGATACAATTGGTAAAATACATTCTGAAAAGTCAAAAAGGGGTAATTTAATGGAAGCTGGAATATGACAAATGGAAGTGCAATGTGAACACAATAATACCGAGTATAGAGGTCAAGAGAATAAATATTTCCTCTTCGGGTTGGACGTCGTAATAGGGCCTCTGCTTTTTTTAATTAAATAAAATGCCAAAGGTCGTATCGCGTTATCTAGAACTTTGGAAGTCTTTTAATTTGTTTGTTCCATACCACAGATACATTCCACAAATCGTAAATACGGTTGCTGTACTTAGAAGAGTGATGAAGGAAAAATGAAATATTACGGAGCTGTTTTGATGTACTTCGTTTCATCGTTCTTCTCAAGGTTGCTAATTGGTGTTAAATTACTTGTAGGTTCCGTTGTGGCGTTGATCGGGATACATAAGTTTGGTTCTGTTTAGTTACTGGAGTTGCACGAACTGGTACTTCTAGCTCCGGCACGCTAAGTTCAGGTAGACTGTGAAGGTTGCTGGTATAGTTTCTTCCCGATATTGTTTGTGCCGTAAGAATGGTTCCGTCAGTAGATAATTTACACCCAATGTCGAGACTGATAATACAATAGAATTAACTCTAGAAGGGCCTCTAAACAGAATTTTTTGAAGTAAAAGTGGAATATTTATATACTGGTATACAGCAGAGTCATATTCAGGATTATTGTTAAATTCCATTTCTTTCCATGCAAATTTTAAGCCCTACATCACTCACCTTGATAATCTTATAATAAACAGTTCGGCCCCGTCGAAATATGTCTCTCTTTTTAGTTCTGACACTTCTCTCACATTTCTCAAACAAAAAAAAGTAAACATTAAAATCCGAATTTTGCACAAGATAATTTCACTTTTTAAACACGATTTTATATCAAATTAATACTTTTAATTATCACTATTAATAAATTGATTGATTAAAAATCACTATTGGCTGATTAAAACTGGTTTTATAATGTAATTAAATTTTTGAAAAAGTTAACGCGACCAGAGCCCGTAACCGATGAGACTTCATTGCCGCCGGCTTGAACAAAATAATTTGGCAGCAGTTGACTTGCCCGGCTTGAAATCCCTAGAGATAATCTTTTTTTCTGTGTAACTCCGCAATTTAATAAAATTCAATACTTTAAGACCAGATGTTTTATGGTCAATTTATATAATATTTATTTATTTACAAAGTATTTTTATTGGATTGAAGAATTTAAAAACAGATTTTGAGATAATAATAGACAAGAAAACGGATGAGTCATGACAGCCCAGTTGTGCGGGAAAATATTCGTCGGCAAGGGGAATGGAAGACAGAATTCCAATTTGGAGCAATATTGCAATGTAAGCGTTGATAGGTGGATATAAAGGCAAAAGCCAAGAACAAGCTAGCAAAAACTAGGTATCATCGGAAAACTATCGGCGGGGCACTAGTTATTTAGATTAAAAGTACCGAAAACTACAGATATACACAATTATTTAAGACGAGTCAAAAGGTTTAGAGAACACAAATGAAAAGGAAATTTTAATTGAGATGGAAAAATTTAAAATGTATGTGTATTTTAATGAGGTTGATAGGATTCTGGGTTGTTGACCGAGTGCAATGAATTTAAATAGTGGCATTACTTCTAGAAGAAGTTCAAATTTTTTTTAATTATGACTAATTGTTCTTTCTTTTAGCTCCATCTTCTAACTTCTAAATAACCTTCAAATAGATAAAGTCACCGATCTCACTAACAACTGCATTACTGAAAATAACCAAATAATTCCTAAAGACTTTAAGAGGCCCTTACTACACTTAGGTAATTCAATTTGTTATTATGTTTACATAATTTGTTTTAGAATTTTATTTAAATATTAATTGTAAATTTTCATTTAGGTTCAAAATCATTTTTAAAATGATTTGATAATGATTTATCCTTTCAAGTTGAAGGTTGTCAGAGCTCAGAGACCGACCACAAAGGCAACTTGGCGCAGTTTTTGGTTTCTTGGGAAGAATAATTCCATGTAAATTGCAGTATTAAATTGAATTAAATTAAATTAAATTAAGGAAATCATTATTAGATTGAATTAAATTTGGGCATGAGTTTTCAATTCAATATGTTTGAAATGAACAAAATTTTGAAGAAAAATGTAGAACATTCTGTATATTAGAACTTTCTAAAAGTTCTAAATTTTTACTCATAATTTAAAAAAAATCTCTTATATTATCTCCTTAAATTCTAGTTGGTTGATGATTAGATGATGAAGGCTGTCGAAACATCAGGCTAGACGAGTTAGCGGTGTTACCCCAAGATTGATAGTAAGGCGCCAACCAATGACGCTGAACAAGGTTAACTAAGAGATCAGTATAATCGTTATAAACAAAGAAAAGTAAAATAACTAAATAAAAACATTTCTGCATTTATTATTAATTAATTTTTGCGGTCAATAAAAGTCTTTCTGTATTACAAATTCATATCGACTTTCATATAATTGCAATCCACTATTATAATACATATAACTACAAATGATAGACATGTGATAATACGATATTTATCCACGACTCATTACTTTTAAAACTTTCCAACTATGACGTAGTTGATTCTTGTATTCATCACGTTCTTTTTCCAAATCGATCGTCCACAACAAAATTTAAATTGCAAAATTTAAATAAACAACAAATAGAATACAAATTTTTGACTTGGTGACTACTGTTGGTCTATTTGTCGTGGCACTAAAACAGAATTCAACAGATCATCCAAGATACCTCATTTCTTATCAAAATAACATTATTAATATTAATTTTGTAAATATTTTATATTTTGAATATTTTTATAAATTCTTAAATATTTGAAATAACATATTTTACTTTTAAATTATTTTTATAGTTTTAATTTAATACCCAATACATATTATAAAATACGAAAATTTCAAATTCAAATATCGTAGTATCATATTGTAGCGCTGAATAGCTTCATGAAAAATATTAAACAAAACTAAAAAAATAAAAATATGTTTTTTTCACGCCCCTTTGCCATCTATCACGACGAATAAAAAAAAAAGTTTCGAACAAAACCTACGTATTTGGTGACGTTGAATCCGAATCTGCAAAAAAAAATGTGGGATCCCATTCAAGATTTTATGTTGTCCCCCCCCCCTCCACCCCCAGGGGGTGGGGTGGGGGTCGAGTTATAAAGCATTGAATGAACCCCCAGTGACTAACAAATTTCATTTTGACCTTTTCTTGATTTGATGCACAGTTCTCGAGATATTCCATTGTATCAAGATAAAAAAACACCCTGTTATATGTAATTACATATTCAATTAAAAATCAAAAATGATTTGAGCATATATAGGATTTTTAAATTTAATGGGGAAAGAGAATTTAAGGGGGGAGGTACATTTACGACCATTTTACTAATATTTCTTTTCTTATGAATAACATCTTAGGAATATGTCACCAAAGTTTTATAATTAAATTAAAGGTATTTCTCAAGTTATGACCCATAAATTTGACGCTTCTCTTTAAAATTTGTACTGTTAGTTCAAACTTTTGTCCGGTTCTCCTCAAAACTATGTTTTTCAAATTGTTCGAAGCGACAACTCCAAAAGTTCTTCATCAATCCCGATGAAATTTTGCACACATATTTTCTATAATATCTTAATGAAC
>JANTOP010041979.1:0-10556 GCA_027564815.1 Symmerus nobilis | reverse complement strand
GAAAGGGGAAATTACATATAATTTATATAGAATCGTCCATGTTTGAATGATAAATTTGAGATAATTTGCTGAGAAAATGACACGATTTTTAGTAAAAACAGCCGTTCCTCTTAAATACTCTCTTTTCTCAGATCTTATATATATCTGACGTCTAATCGGTCATTTTTCTTTGCCTTCGACTTTTCCTGAACCCATATCCTTTGGAATTTGGAGGAAAACCATAAATTTTTGCGATAATTAGATTAAATCGTAAGTTAAACTTTACTTTTGAATATTTACGATTGATTTATTATATTTAAGTGATTGTGCAAACATTTCTTTTGCATAAAAGAACGAGAAAACATGTTTCCGTCGCTCTTGATTAAAAGTCTAATCGCTTACATAATAATCGATTGTTAAAAAATGGGTTTTTGGTTTCATAAGATTTTTTCCCATTCAAAATATTAGATTTTACGAAAATGATGCAACGAGTTATAATAAATGCACCGGCGGTAACGTCGTTGGCTGCCAATGCAACCGTTGCACAACAGCAAAGAGGAATGGCAACGTTGAAGCAGATTCAGATGCGATTAAAATCGGTCAAGAACATCCAAAAAATTACCCAATCCATGAAGATGGTGTCAGCAGCCAAGTAAATGTTCTGTAGAATCGATTACCGGTCGATACTCTGATTTATTTATTGTTTAGGTATGCACGTGCCGAACGTGATTTAAAACAGGCCCGACCGTACGGTGAGGGAGCCAAACGATTCTACGAAGTGGCCGAAGTCGAACCAGCAAAGCAAAATCCTAAAGAATTGTACATTGCGATGACTTCAGATCGAGGTAATCGATACCGGAGGAGATTCCTTTTTTTTTTTTTTTAGTAAAAACTGAACAAATTGTTCCTTTTAGGTTTATGTGGTGCTGTCCATACCGGTATCGCACGTCAAATTCGAAACGAACTGTTGGCCCGTCCAACAGACGAAGATACGAAAATTATCTGTGTTGGTGATAAAAGCCGTGCAATTTTACAGCGATTATTTGCGAAAAAGTTTATATTCGTTGCAAGTGAGGTCGGTCGTATACCACCAACATTTTTGGACGCATCAAAAGTTGCTATTGAAGTTCTCCAATCCGGTTTTGATTTTACGCACGGTAAAATTGTTTACAATAAATTCAAAACGGTCGTTTCGTACTCATTATCCAATGTTCCAATTTTCAGTGTCAAATCGGTTGAGGTAAATTTTTTGTTTAACGAAATTCAATAAATTTTCTTTTAAATAAAATTTTCATTTTGTAGGAAACCGAGAAATTGGTTGCATACGATTCATTAGACGCTGAAATCATTCAAGATTATTTGGAATTTTCATTGGCCTCCCTATTGTTCTATACGATGAAGGAGAGCGCCTGTTCCGAACAATCATCCCGTATGTCGTCTATGGATAATGCAACCAAGAATGCTGGTGAAATGATTGAAAAGCTTACGCTTACATTTAATCGAACTCGACAAGCCGTTATCACTAGGGAACTTATTGAAATTATTTCCGGTGCTGCTGCTTTGGAATAATTTTTTTTAGAAGAAAAAACAAACAGAGAGGATACTCCCCAATATCAAATGGATGTCTTTTTTATTTAATTATTATTTTATAATTAGCCCATTAAATCTATTTTATTTTGGTTATTTAATTTGTGTAATTTAAAGATTGCTGGTCCCGTATGAAAAAGAACTACACCTTTTTTTTCTCTTTAAATTATCTAATTGAATAACCATTAAATTATTTTTTTTTTTAAATAATTCCACAGTAAAATGATTCGTCGTTATACATGTTTAGCTCAATTTGTATAATTTTGATTCAAGGATGGTTCATACATATTAAATAAAACTAATTGTTAATTTGGGTAATAATTGTATTTAAAATTATATTTAAAAAAAATGTGATTATAGGTAGTAAGTAGGGACGGGCATTGACTTTCCTCACTTCAATTTGATTGTTAGTGAGTAACGTTAAGTTTTAATTTCTTTTATATTTGAGAGTGGCTAGGACTTAATGTTCTTCGTTGAAAGGTCTTGTTCTTCAACACCTCTGTTACTCTTTTATTCTTTTTATCTTTTCCATTTTTGAAGCGAATATATTCTCGCTATTATTTCGGAATATGCTCTTTAATTTTTTACCATTGCGTGGGATCGTCTGCTCTATCCAACTATACCATAGGTTGGAGTTGTTATTACTAGACTTTGGCTTTTTATTTCCTAAAATATGCACTTAAAATATTCCCTTAAAATAACAAAATCTATAAATTGAAAAATATCCCCAATAAAGGGCTCAGGATTAGGAAATTTAAAAGAAAGTTATGTCATCTTGTCTAAATAATTGTCCAACTGTCCAAAAAGTGATTGTCCACCACGGATTCGAATAAGAGGAGGTAATCGTCTTTGCAAGCAGTCCTGGTAAATATCTGTTATCAATTTTTCAGAGGTGAAAAACGATAATGACTTGATGCCACTTTGACAAAGGTTTGACGAATTTACCATAAAAATTAACTTTTCTCAAATTGGGTCTTGGTAATGTTCACTTTTTGTTAAGATTTGATCACACGGTTTCCGAGCTCGTGTTTGAATGTTTAGCAGATCTTATCTAGATTTAGCCTCGAAAGACCAGATAATAATGTTAATCTTTTAATTCATAATTAGGTCACAATGGATTTCTTCTGTTAGTTTCCTCAAAATATATTGTTTCACAAGACAACGCGAATACCTAATATTTTATTTTATTAGTGGGAAGGTTCATCTTTCGTTCCAGATTAAAATATTTAAATTAGGATCATTAAATTGTAAAACATAATTTTTTTAAAAAAATAATAGTTGTAAATCGCTGAAAACTCGATTTTACCGACATTTTTTAAATTTCAGTATTCGTTTTCTAGAAAATTTTCAAATTGTTCCCAAATATCGTGATTTTTGATAGTTTTTAAACATTTTTGAAATTTTCCAAATTTTTAAATTGTACGATTTTCTCAAAATTTTGGAATTAAGAAAATTTTCAAACTTACCCAAAATTGGACGGGATTTGTCAAAATTTGATTAAACATTTTCTATATCAAAATTATGTAATCAATTAGTTGACAAATTTTTGAAAATTTACCGATAATAATCCGGTAGTTTTGGGATTTGCTAGGAAATTAATTTTTTGGGAAATATAAAAATTCAAACAAATCCGAACAGTCCAAAGTAGAACTTAAAAAGAAAACGACTTTCCATAATTGCGCTCGGGATATTTATTTAAACACTGAGTCTTAACAGATAACGGCAGGTATATCTATAGATTGCCCAATGTTCCCAAGGAGAAGAGAAGAGAAAGAGATTACGTTATGGTAACAAAGCAGACTAAATAAAAATTACTAGAATTATTTTTATATAAAATAAATTTTATTATTTCCCATCACATACCATATTATTTAATACCAAATATAAACTATTTTCTCCGTATTGCAAAAAACAATCACATAACAAATAATTAATTAATTTAAAGTTTAGCCTCAGCTTTCAACAGAGGCACCAATTTCTGTGTTAACATAATGTTTCCAGCGATTTTTAATTTTCCCTTCATAAATGCAGCCTGTGGCGCAATTTTTCCTGTTGCAATTTCAAACATAATCGCATCCGATACTGTTAATGTTGTATCAGCTTTAGTTTCACCTTCATAGACACTTGCATTTTTACAATCCAAAACTGTAAATTAAAATAAACGTAACTAGTATGGTTACTTAGTAATTGATGAATGTTAATGTTTAATTACCCCATTTCTTAACAATTTTACCGTCATCAGTAATTAGATATTGGAATATAGCGTTAATTGATTTTGCTGTATCGGGACTTTCAGCCATTCGTTCCTTTATTCTTTGGAATACTGCATCACTTTGTAAAGTGGATGCGCTCAATTTATTTAGAGTAACCGATTTTAAATCAACGTAAGCACCTGTTAATTATTAGACAGAAATTTAAATAATCGGTTAAACGTATTTAATTATAATAGTACCGGTAATCGCTTCTAACCCATTTTCCACAACAACTGTACGGAAATGAATCCTGTTCCCATTTTGCCACATATCAATACGTAATGTTTGACCAGGAATAACTGGTTTAGTAAATCGTACTTTAACCGCCTTAAATAATGAACCGTTATTGTTAGCGTACGCTTGTAAAACAGCTCGTACGGAAAATCCTGTTTAAATATAAATTCGATTTTTAATAATAATTTCCAAAATCTAATCCCTTCCCAATTCACCTAAAGTACCCAATCCGTGTAAAATTGGCACTTTTTGTCCACCTAATTGCGCAAATTGTTGATCAATATGTAATGGATTAAAATCACCCGATAATCGATATAGAGCCGCTTGATCAACATTCGTTTTAAATTCTAGTGAAGAATCTGGTTTACGGTTTGGTAACGGTTGAATTGGTACAACATCGGAAGATGGTTTTGATTTACCACCAAAATTACCGACCCCAAGAATAAAGGTGGCACTTTGATTTCGTACAATTAAATTACCCTTCTTATCGAAAGAATCGGCTAATTATTTTGTAATTAAATCAAATTATTATTAAAATAATAATAATTATTATTATTGTCTTACAATTTGTAACGACAAGAGCACCAGTTTTCTTATCGGTAACATCAATAACCGATCCGGTTGTCGTTAATAGACCTTCCGATGGTAAATTATCAGCAACTTCTATATATTGTTCGCCATGTAAAATCTATGTTAATTAATTAATTAGAAAAGTTACGTTTTAATTCATGATCCATCGAAACTTACTTGAAATAGATTATAGGTTGTATGTGTGATGGCTGAACTGACTAGAGTAGAGGTCATACTCAATAATAGACCGGGCAATACAAAGAATGTTGGTAATGGTGAAAATTCGGCATGATTTTCGTATAAATATTTCAAGTCGGCCGGATTTTGAACCGTTGCTCCAACTAGATTTTAAATAAAAAATCGTTATATTCTAACGAGTTGGAAATTTTAAAAATCCAACAAACTCACTTCCCAACGCGTATAAAATCAAGTCCTTTGAATTAAACGAATATGTGTCCGTGTATTTTCCGGGCGATGGTCCTTTACTATCCCGTAAATCTTCCAACATATTTAATAATCGACCAGAAGCTTCAGCATTTGAATTTAATTTCTCAGCGTCAGTCATATCCGTTACTTTATCCCATTTATCTCGAACGAATTCCGGCGTTACATTATCACCTATTGATGTTCGTAGAACAGCTCCTCTTCCCCGGATTAATTCAATCTGCATTATTTTAATTTGTTTTTAATTTACAGACATTCAATTGCCACCCGTCATTTGGAGGAATAATTTACAATAAAACAAATACGTGGAAATTAAAAAATATAAATTAAATCATAAAAGAACAATTGATGGATGCCGCGACAACCACATAACTTCAATGATACTAGTGGTAAGCAGAGCGATAATTGACCTTATCTAATCTAATATCTAATTAGTTGTTATGCAATAATCTGCTTTAAAGGTTCTAAGATAAAAGTATTCGAGGCAAACTTTCTCTGATTGCAAAAACCGTTAATGAAATTTGATTCTGCTAAAAAAATATTCAAATTACCTTTCCTGCCCAACCAGCAGCACTTTCGATGATAGCTCCAGAATCGTTGTTCGATTCATGACATAAATAGACAACCACCGGAGCAATAAGTTGTGGTTCTGTTAAGTAAAAAAATGTTATATATTTTAAAATTATTGATTCATCCGCATTCCAAGTCTTTACTCAATTCGTTAAATAGAATATCAGGCAAAACGTCTTGGGTCATTCGTGATGCAGCTGTTGGTACAATACAATTACAATGAATATTGTATTTTTTCCCTTCAATTGCAATGGTATTTGCTAAACCGACAAGGCCCAATTTGGCGGCACTAAATAATTCAGAAGGAAATTAATAAAAAATCGGAAAATTTATTTAAACTTCTTTACCTATAATTGGCTTGTCCAAAATTTCCATAAACACCGGAATTGCTTGACGTCATAATTATACGTCCGTAACTTTGTTTACGGAATATTGGCCAGGCGGCTTGCGTTGTTTTAAAGCTACCTTTTAAATGAACATCTTGAATGATATTCCAGTCCTATACATTGTTTTGTTAAGTTAATCAAGGAATCATAATCATGTTACGAGAACTTACATGTTCCGAAATTCGGGCGAAACTTTTATCCCGCAATATTCCTGCATTATTAACAAGAATATCAACGCGCCCGAAATTTTCCATTGCCGTTTGGATAATTTTTTCACCGTCAGTTACCGAATCATAATTAGCAACGGCAGTTCCACCTATGGATGGATGTTACCCAGAATAAAATTTCATGAATTTAATTAATAAATAAAAAATTATATACCATTCGCTCGAATCTCTTCAACAACAACATCGGCCGCATTCGATGAAGCCCCCTCTCCGGCTCTATTACCCCCCAAATCATTCACAACGACTTTAGCGCCACGGGCACCAAATAGTAGGGCATACTCTCGGCCGAGACCGGCACCAGCACCGGTAACAACAGCTACGCGACCATCGAATCGTAATTCAGACATTGTTTCTGGAGATTTCTTCGTTAAAATCTATTATTTTATTTAAAAATTATACGAAATATAATTAATCAATTTAAATATCAATTTATTTGCTTTTATATTTGCATCTATATACTTTGAATTTCAATAAATCAGTTGCTAGAACTGGGTTTAAATTAAATTGCCTATAATTAGTAGGTAATTTCCTTTTCAGAGTCGTTCGGAGTATAGTTGGAGAAAGGCCGGTAAACAACAATTTAAAATTTAAATGCATCTGTCTGCATACCATCGATTTTATACAGGTTTACAGATGGAGGGTCAAATATATATGACCCCTTCAATGTAATTCTTCAATAATTAAAAATTAAAAAAATATAATTAAAATAATGCAAAGTTCGTATATTTATTTCACATATATTTTTAGCGGACACACACAATATCGTTCTGTAAAAATTATCCTATATTTTATATTTATAAATCACTATAAAGAATCATCAGAAATTAAAGGATATATTAGAATGAAATTATTTCACGAGAAATTTCAGATCAAAATCCATTTAGGTTCTCATATCTTTATTGATGATGATAATTATGGGCGGTACAGCGGAGATTACGATATCCGAGCGTTAAGTCTTGACGATGTATTTAATATCTGTGTAAACTGAATTGGTTGTAATACACATTTACGAAAGGGGCAAAAATGGAATTCTTACGAGGAGAATGCAATTACCCGTAAATAACACCCATGCCAATATATAAGAAAAGCGGAGCGAGTGGAACAGTGGCGTGCGGTCAAAATCTCCATGAGGTGTGCAGAATTTATGGCTTAACAAAATGTTAAAACTTTAATAAGTTTTATTAGCATTTTATTATTTCCGTATCTTCGTCATTTGTGAAAATTCGAATATAAATTTTCAAATTAAATCAAATTTCTTATCTATAATATCTCCAAGAAAATTTCCAATATTTTTGCCCGTTATAGTTATTTGAAAATATTATTATACGTGACCTGCGTGACCTATTCCTATACGATGACCTATCTATCAATACTCTAAGATCAGGGCGTCACTTCCCAACTTATATGGTTAAAATCACTTTATTTAATTTGAAAAAAATTTATTGAATTTCGATCGAAAATTTTTTTATTTTTTAATCAAATAATAGCAAATTATTTATAAGTAATTTTGGAAGAGTTTTTATTAAAAAGTTTTTTTTTTCAAATTAACAGTTTTGAAATTATTTTTTTTCTTCAAAATTCCTTTGTCATTTTTTCGGAAAATATAATTTTTGGGGAAATTTCCTTAAGTAATCGGAAAATAGGTGGCAATAAATCAAACGGTCCAATGAGAGTATTGGCGAACAAAACTTTTCTAAAAAAGCCACTCCCTGATTTTAGAGCGGTCGATAGATGAAGTACATCAATAAAACAAGGCAAACAGTTATAACTTCTCGAAAAATTAAAAATTTAAAAATTTGAAAGCGAATTCAAATAGAGGATAACTAGGGGAATCTATCAATGACTTAACTGTGAAGGGTCCTCTCCCAAATTATATGATTAAAATGTTATAAAAAAGCACCTATAAGTAATTTTCGAAAAATTATAAATCATCGATTTTGAAATTAATTTTATTTTGACCAAAAAATCGAACTCTTGAGGATTCGAAAAAAATGATTATGGAAAATTAAGCCCAAGGCTTCACTGAGAAAATTGTAGCTTATTGGAACTGTTAATAAGTAGGTATATCGTAATATCGGGACCCTTTTCCGGTTGTGTCTTACTTATTTCCACATTTTAAAGACTTTTAACGTCTTTTCCAAACCAATTTTCAGAGAAAGGTGTCTCAATTATTTTTAAAAGCGGTTTAAAAATTAGAAATTAATTTTAGGAATATTCTAAAATATTGGTTCAATATTTAACAATTAATTAAAAAATATTATATTGTGAAGAGAAATTTCCGAAGAAAGTTAACTTTAGAATTTTGTCTAGCATTTGTTATAAGCGACGAAATATAAAAAAAAATTTAACTTTCTGACGAAATATCTGTAATTCTACGGAAAAATATATTATTTTTAAATTTCGAACTGGAGTCATTTAAAGGAATCAATATGCAGAAATAAAAATTGGTTTTAAGTTTTATTGATGAAGATTTAATAACAAATATTTTTGATCTGAGAAGGTGTGCTCTGCGCCTTCTACTCATTAGACTGCACGCCACTGGAGTGGTAGGGGACAATTGATACGACATATAATCGATGAAATGCATGATTACGGTTTCTCGTACCGGATATCGTAATTATGTCAAGGTATACAAATTCCGGAGCGAGCTTGTTAGAAATAGATTTTACGTTAAGGTGGATTACGCAGAAATCAATGAAGTATCATGTTCTTTGGCTTAAGATTTAGCAGTGATAGTAAATTATAACATACATGACATTCAAATTATTAGAAGGTTAATAAAATTATCTACAAACTTACGGAAATATATTCCTAAAAATTTGAACTTTGAAATTTTTTTTACGGAAATGGGAAAATTCTTTGGACGATATGAAGCCGATTTGTCTGAAATTTCATATTTTCATAGCCATTGTCAATCTTTATAAAGTTACAGGCGAACATTTGAAATTTTACACCGAAATTCTTCAAATTGAATTCCCCAAAATTGACGAAATTCCCTATTTTAGCGCCGTTTAAATTGCAAATGAAGGCAAACACGTGATTTAGATTTTCAATGAACAAGCATTTGGTGGATGATTGTGAAGTATAATTGGCAAAAAAATTTAATATAACTAATGATTTAGTATTTTTAATTAATTAATTATATTTCTGCATTTTAGATACATTTCAAATAACATCTTCAAGTATACTACCCAATAAATAAATCAAATGAATAAACCCCAAAAGCTGTAGACGGTTTGCTGCAGATGTCAATGTTTTTTACATAATGCTTCCACATTCAAGCCAGTTGTAGATTATAGGGTAACACGTAAATATGTGAGATAAAAAAGTCCAACAATACCGTTTCTTACTTTAATTTGTTCGGAAGAACGTCTGAAATGAGAAACATGCAAGGAAACCCATGGTTCGGGGTAAATTTTTAAACTAAAGCTTTAAACTTTATACTTGTTTTCTCGAAACCATGTTTTCAAATGCGGTGGACAAGATTCATCTGCCTATAATTGATGAATTGCTTCGAAATTTCTTCATGGTATTCGTAGATATTTTATCATGTCGACTAATCGATTGAAATTAGAATTTATTTTAAATACAATAAATAATGTCAAAAAACTGAGAAATGCATTTTTTTTATAGTTTTTGATTTTTTGCAATTTCTGGAATTTTCCGGAATCGTGCCCACCACAAAGCAGTGATGATGCGGCACTATTACAGCATTATGGCTCGTCATTATGTTTTTTTCTTATACAAACATTGTAAAATGTACTAAAAAGTACGCCATCTAACTTTAAAAAAAAGGTTTTAATTAGGTAGGTTAAAAAAAAATGTATACATATTGAATATATTCGGGTTTTTAATCTAAAAATATTAATACGTTTCTTTTTATTTTTCGTCTTCCCCTAATTTACGAGATATAAATTTCAAATATTCAAAATTTGAGTATAATTATTTAAATTATTTTGGAGATTAGATCCCGAATCAATAAGAAACACAATTGTTGAACCTACCTAATTACAGTAATAGGGTGCTTCTAAAAAATCGTAAATTTCTCCCGTTTTGGACCCTCAAAGGAGATGTCCCCCCTTAATCATGATAGATAGTTTCATAGTTTTATATTACAAAATAATTGTCTAGCTTAAAAATTATCAGCGATGTCTTAAAATTGATTTTTAATATTGATGATATTGCTTCTCCCTCAGATAATTTAACATCGTCGACATTTTTGATATGACAAATAGGGGTAAACAGTATAGTTGTTGGACACATACCAGTGATTGTACACATTTTTTAAAATAAGTAATTATAAGGAT
>JANTOP010041968.1:0-10556 GCA_027564815.1 Symmerus nobilis | reverse complement strand
CACAACTCTATAGCGGAACTTTCTAGACCCCCTCTTTTTTGAAAATCGACAAAAGTGTCAATCGAACCTCCCTACTGCACACTTCGCAACAATAAAATAGAGGTAGTACATTTGCAAGCATTTGTTATTATCAATTGATTGTCGTTGGATGCCGTTTTCTATATCACAAACAGTACAAATGATAGTTAAAACTCTAATTTCCAATTTTATAATAACCGAATCGCTTTGTTTCAAAACTCGATTATATATATATAATTATTCTAAATATATATTCTAAACTTTAAGCATTACTTTAAGTTAAAATGAACTGTATACACTATATGTTGTACACAAATAGTTACACAAAATCTCCAAATTAGCGTAATTCGGCACGAAATGATGAATAATCAATCAATTTAAAAAAAAATCCGTTAAGTTGATATTTGGGCTCAATTTTTTCATATGGAAAAGTCCAAAATTAGAGTAAATTAGTTATAATTTTATGAATTTTTGATTTATAAAAACTTTGACCTTGAGACAATAAAATTGTTGTGATCGCATAACATCTTTAAAACTTTAGATAATCGAGAGAGAAGAAATTATAGTCTAACGCAGAGGTGTCCATAAGGTCGATCGCTGGCTGATTTTTGGTCGATCGCCAATTAAATTCCATTGTACTAGGTCCGTAATCTCAGAATTGCCGTCCTTTCACTAAGAAAAACACAAAAATATTTCATGAAAATAAAATAATGGTTTATTCGAAGTATCGGCCTTCGCTACGCTACGCATTTTTTCCATCTTTCTGGCGAGTTATGGATACGCTGACGCTGCCAATAAAAGTCCTCGGTTTTTGAGACAAATCAGTAGTGAAGCCATTTTCGGACGTCTTCATACGAATTGAAGCGGTGCTCAGCAAGTGCATGGCTCATCGACGAAAACAAGTGGTAGTACGAAGGAGCCAAGTCTGGTGAATAAGGCGGGTGGGGTAGGCTAAGGCCCTCCAAGTTGAGAGCATCCAAGTAGTTGCGAATGAAAGTTAATGTGTGCGATAGTGTGTTGTCGTGGAGAAAAATTAGCCGCTAGTTGTTGATGATCGCGTTGAGCATTGACAGTTTCTCCTGATTTTAGCAGTTCGTAGTAGACGATACCCTTCTGATCCCACCAAACACACGCAGTGTTGTCTTTTTCCAAAGCGATCCGGTCTGGCGGGCGATGTCGCTGGTTCGCCGAGGTCAACCCACGATTTTATGCGCTTGGGATTCTTGAAAAATACTCACTTTTCGTCGGCAGTAGCAATTCGACGCTTTGTTTCGTGCGAGCAGCATTTCGACGTCGTTACTGCTGCTTTCCGTCCAATTCGTGAGGCACCCATTTACCGATCTTCCGAATATTTCCCATGGCATGCAGACGCTTGGAAATGGCCGAGCGAGAAACGCCCAGTTGCATGGGCGAGCATTTCTTGCGATCGGGTGTTGTCCTTGTCGAAACGAGCTTGCAATTTGGTGTCTCCAAATTTTTTTGGCCGATGCTCCCGTTTTTGGTCACTCAGATCGAAATCGCCTTCGCTGAACCGACTGAAATAATATCGGCAAGTCCTTTCCGACGGGGCATTGTCGGCGTAGGTCTCCACAAGCATTTTATGCGATTCAGCAGCAGATTTCTTGGAGTTGAAGTGGTAAAAGATAACTTCCCGCACATGACCTTTTTTCGGCCCAAAATTCGACATGATTACCACAGAAAAAAACAGCTTTGCTGTATGTTGTTGATGTTAATATGCACTGATTATTGTTGACAGATGTCAAGCCTACAAAAAGCCTTATTTCTAAAATGGCTACGTTAGCACGTAACGCCACCTATGAGCAAACGACAATTCTGAGGTTACAGAACTTATGATTGTATATTTGTGTTTCGTTTTTTTATTTAATATAAAGTCTTAAAAATCCAATAACAGTTTCTTTATTAACCTAGGATGAAAAAATTGTAAAAAGTAGATCGCGAAAAAATTTTGTTTGGAAAAGTAGACCCCTTAAAAAAAATTAGTGGACACGCCTGGTCTAACGCAAGAAAATGTCCCTCAACTTAGTTCAAAATTTAATTTAATTTGTTTTACAGACAAATACAGTTTCTATTAAAATTCTTTTACAAAAAATTATAATTTTTCAAGTAGAATCGGGGGGTGAATTTTATCTTCTAACTAAATTATAATCACCTTGCTTAGCCTTGTTTTTTTGCAAATAACTTGGATTCGTACCCCTATCGCCCTATCATTATTTTCCTTACTTATTTATTTATTTATTTAACATTATCAACGGATCAAGCAATCCTACTCATTGGCAAAGAATTAATGTTTATCTTATCGCAGTTAGTTTTAAAAAATTTTTGCGATCGCAATGACCTTTCAAAATTGATATTTAAAGTCAACATTCATCAATTTGTGACCGATTCACCGTAGATTTGGACAATAAAAGAATTGATCTCAAATATCAACTCCAAGGATTTTCATAAATTAATTAATTCATCATTTTACGACCGAAGCACTCTTATTTTGCAGTTTTTTATACCAAAAAATGGTCTCCCAATGTCAAATCTAAGAATATCTATCCCATCGTAAATTCATTATTTAGGACGGAGCCACCCTAATATTGGAGTTTGTCATATGAAAAACATTTTTGAAAAGGATGGAATTGGAATTTGAACAGAAAAAATTAAACAAACCCCAATTAAAATTGATTAATACCAAAATACGGTTTGTTATATACAAGTACGTATAATGAAAATACAGTGTCTGTCTCGAAATTTATTGAAAAATTTCAGAAATAATGGCTGCGATTGTGGTTGTGGCACGAATTCGAGCAGTTCAGTCGCATATATTTCATATATACAACCACATTTGCAGAGATATGCAAGTACACCGCACACTAAAAAGCCGCATATGCATTTGCTACCAGGTTGGTGCATGTGTTGCAAACGTTTGCGACCCATTTACGACCGACAAAATTATGGTATTAAACGATATGTAACAAATTGTGACGTCAAAATTACGTCAGTACAATACTTGACTACTAAGCTGTTTCATTTTTGACAAGCCTCATCTACAAGCCGTCCGGCTAGTCAACCAGCTGTTACATACTTGAGCAATCTTTTTGACGACTTGTGCTCCTTAATCTACGAGACCGCCAATGCGGGTATCGTGATACTACCAGATTTCTATATCCCCTCGTTTCAAATGTAGTGGATTACCTTACACCTAACCCGGATTTCTTGGATACGAATTCGAGCTACACATGATGAAGACATTGCTTGTGCAGAGCAAAATCATACTGAGACAAGTGCAAGTGACTCGCGCAAGTGTATCACATTTCGGATGGAGCTCGTAAATTCGCTTCGGACCAGACTGCCTAATAATATTTCGGTTTCTTCGAAATATTAAACTCTTGTCAGTAGATCTAATGTTGCGTGTTGTGTTAGAAATAAAATAGAAAAACGCATTTTTGTTGGTAAATTTTCCAACCCAACCAGTCTCTAACTTCGTTATACTCTCCGAAATGTTTGTCTAACGCTTCAAAATAGGGCCCTGTTTCAGCGATAACCACTTCTCTGGACGCAAATCTCCTTCCGCCTAGCCATTTTTCAAGCGAGGCAATAAATGATAGTCGAAGGGAGCCAAATCTGGCAAATACAGCGGACGCTGGGGCAATTCATTATGAAAATTGTGGTATTTTGCTATTTGCTATTTCACACGGTGGACACGTGTGAACGTGTGCGTTGTCTTGGTGGATGAGCACTTTCTTTTTCGCCAATGCGGTCGTTTTTCTTTACGTTGAAACGGTCCAAGCGGCTGCATAGTATTCGCCAGTTATCGTGCTTTTCTCCGTGAGATAATCTATGAAGATGATACTCCGTACTTAATCGTCTTTGCGTTCTTTAGTCTCTGGTGTCATTTGGATCGCGCCTAAACATCGCTAAACCAGCCATATTGAGTAAAAACGACGGCATCCATTTTGCCGACAATTTTGTCATATAGACATGTGAACTCAAAATTGAACAACTGAGTTGTTCAATCGCCCAGAAATATACTGTAAATTTTTTCTATGATTTTGGCATGACGGTTTAATTTGGACGGCCTGGGTTTTTATCATCACAAGGTGCTCGCATAATCACGTTCAGTGCTTCAATATTTTATTGTTGATAACGTAGGAGCAGACTCCCCATAAACTGCATCTAATTTTGCTTTCATTTCAACGCTTGTTTCTTGTTTGATAAACAAGAATTTTATCACGGCTCGATATTCCGATCGATCGAGTTTCTGAGTTTTTGCAGACTTTTTCCTTACCATTTCCATCTTATTGCGACGCCTTGCTAATTTTTCCTTTCAAATTCCTAATTCGTTATTGATTTACCAACTTTTTTCAACCATTTCAGTCTTTTCCATTATTATCTAATTTTGCCTGCATATTGCTAACATTTTTCTGATTTTTTATAAACCTTATCTCTGCTATTCCCTACTTATTTTCACCTTTCCCACTTATTTTTTTACTTTTATCCTTTTCACCATTCACACGGTTTTACTGTAAATTCCTGACTTTTTACTGAGTTCAACATTTCAATCTTTCCAAATTTCTTCTAGTATATTTTCCGTAAGTTGTTAATATTTTACTGATTTTTTTACCGAATTTCCTCCCTATTCCCAATTTTTTCTGATGGTCCCTACATTTTTCCTGTAAATTCCTAATTGTTTACTGAATTTTTACCATCTTTACTATCACCATCTTACCGACTTTACCGACTTTTCCTTTCCATCTTTTCGGCCTTTCCACAGTTTTTCCTGTAAAATACTTACCTTCCACTAACTTTTACTAGCCTTTGTCTAGGGTTTCCTGACTTTTGATTAATTTATCCGAGTTTCTCCATAAATTCCAAATTTTTTACTTCATATCGTTGATTCGCTACAAATAAATAAATGAGTAAAAGTATTTTATCATAAATAAGTATTAGCATAACGCCTAGATTATTTTATATTGGATGTACAGACAATTCTAAAATTGTCCGCAATTCACTGTCACGTCCGTTGCTTAACATGACATTACTATGTCCCCATTAAAATCTAAAGCGTTATTTTCCATACTTATTTCTTAATTATCAATATTCAATTAAAATATAGAAAAATGGCCAAAAACACCATCCGGCCTACCAAGTACAGCCGGAACAACGGCCAGCGTTGCTTTTATACGGCACGGAAAAATATATGTTGGCCATTGTGGTGATTCAGCTATTGTGCTCGGTTACCAGGAAGATGGCGAGAAGTATTGGCGAGCCAAACCATTGACGCAAGATCATAAACCGGAAAGTAATGAAGAGAAAGCTCGAATTGAGAATGCTGGTGGAAAGGTTATTGTTAAATCAGGTGTGCCACGCGTGGTATGGAATCGGCCGAGAATCGGTCATAAAGGGCCGGTACGAAGAAGTACACCGATTGATGAAATCCCATTTCTAGCAGTGGCCCGAAGTTTGGGCGACCTCTGGAGTTACAATTCGGAATTAAATCAATTCGTTGTGAGTCCAGTGCCAGATGTACGGGTTATAACCATTGATCCAAAGAAATTTAAGTAATAATTTTTGCAGATTCGGCATCGAAATTGTTATCAAAATAATTTTTTTTGACTTTCATTTTTAGGTGTTTAATATTCGGTACGGATGGATTATGGAATGTTATGTCGGCCAATTCGGCTGTTGCGATTGTTCGTTGTGCCGCACAATGGAATGAACGGAAAATGGAACCTGGTAAAGAATGGATAAATCCAAGCCGATGTCTGGTTGAGAAGGCGCTCGAGCGATGGTGTACGACAAAAATACGAGCGGATAATACATCAGTTGTGACTATTATGCTTGATCCGCCCGGTCCACCGACTGACCGGCTCCGACGGGACGCTTTAAAACATATGAAACAATGGTCAAAATCATATTTGACCAATTACAATGAATATATGCCACATGATATTGATCACACTTTAAACATGTTTGATCATCATACAGCCAAAGACCGAATGGAGTTTGGTAATGTTCCTGCTGATTTACCAAATAATGGATTACCAATGATGACCCGATACGATAATGTATGTAGCAGCCAATTTGACAATGTTCACGATTACAATGTTAACGCTTCAACGTCCGCATCATCAGTTTGTCCAACCTCTGACATGACGTACATGAATAGTTTTGCCGAAGAATACAATTCCCTTTTAAATTCAAACTATAATCAGAATCCAACAAATTACTATAATAATAGTTTTTCATCCGTTCAACATCATGATGGTTATTCGATGAATCACGGTACAATTGATTTAAAAAGTAGCCATTGTGAAGATTCTATAAGTATAATTTCAGATCAAGCAAGTTATGCGTACGGTACGGATACGTATAGTTTAACAAAGCTGGAAACACGCAGCGAACAGCAAATCAATAATATGAAATCGATAGCAGCTCAACAGTTGGCCGCAATGCCACCACCATTGGCTGCTTATTATGAACAACCGTCTACATCATATAATAGTGTTTATGACCAATATCATATCGATCATCAACAACCCCAGTTTGAACCACAATATGATTGCATAACGAGCAGTTTTTTGTCGTTAAATTCGATGGACACAAGTTTACCGTTAGATGAACCTTTCGAATGCAATAGTAAATGTGATGCAGAAATGAATTTGAATGAAATTAATAAAACAAAAATTGTTTCTTCGATGGACAAAGTTGAAAAGGAATCGATTTCATTAAATTCAGGTATGTACTTAAATTATGCTTCGTTGGTAGAATCCAGACACTATTCAGTATTCCAACCGGTCCTTTTTTTTTTTATTAATGTTTCCTTTAATGACTAATTTAAATATATTTTTTGTGCTAAAGGTACAGGCAATCCAACCGATTGTATTGCAACTGATTTGACTGTGCCCGATGATAAAGTCGTAGCAACCTCTGTGGATCGACGAATTCAAATAAATGAAATTTCATCATCCAGTATTACGAGCGAAGCATCCTCAACTTCATCTTCTCGGGTAATATTTGAACGAGCCGTTACAAGGAGTCGGGGTATATTAGATAAATGTGATCAACGGATAACTCGTTCTAAAGACATTCAAAAACGTCAACCGATTAAGAAAACCACACATTTATATTCGCCTCTGAGAGCGACGATAAAAAAACGAACGAGTAACGGTAAATTATTGCAGACACTTAGATCCCGATGTGCAAGTAAATCTCATTTACTGAATCAATCATTCATTACAAAGCCAATTGGTTCTACAACAAACATTCCATCATCGTATAGCATTAAAAAGAAATTTTCAACAAAAGAAAATCAATTGAAACTAAATCGGCCAACTATATTTAATTCGAACCGTATCATGGTCACCCGTTCCACAGATATGTTTAGTAAGAAAACATTACGGTCGAGAAATGCGATCAATTTGAACCAAATAAAAACCGTATCAAGAAATCAAAATTTAAATAACGTTCGACGAACGGCCATTATACCGAAATCAAAACCAAAACTTGAATCAGTATTACCGCAACAAAAACGAAGTTTTCGAATATTAACGACAGGAAATTATCGGTCACCTTTACCAAACATATCAAATAAAGTTACAGCGCTGGACACAGCTCAAGTAAACATTTCATCAGCATGCTATATTGGGGCTAGGAGAAAATTAGCAATCAAATCTGATTCAATATTATTAGCAACACCAGCTACGAGAAAAGATAAATGTCTATCAAATCAAATTAGTGATAGCTTGAAGAGGAATGATGGAAAAATGAATATACGGAATAAAATTATTTCGTGCGGTCAATCGGCTGTCGGTGGTATGAGAACAAGGTATAGAATACAAGGTTTATGTAGTCGCCAATAATTAATATAAATTATAAAACACATAATATCTGTGCCAACAGAAAAATGGGCTTAAGTTAACTTAAGAAGAGTTATATGAAACATCTTTTACTAGACACTTTTTAACTTCACCTCGTTATCCTTGTTGATACAGATTTATAATTTTATTATATTTTAGGGTAATAATTATTGATCATTTACCCAATAATGAGGTTTCAAATTGAAATTGGTACGTCCTTTACTTTTTTTTTCTACACTTAAGTTAAATTTATTATTATATTTTGGTTGTTTATACAAGTAGAATATTATTATGATATACAATTATGCTCCAAATAAATTCGACTAATAATATATTCTAGAGCTAATATATCTATAATATATCGATGATCATTTGCGAAATGGTACATTTGTGAGTATAATGGTTCAGCAAGGGTTCGTGGCTACTATGAGAATCACAATTTTGGATTTTTTTTTAATATTAACAAGTTTAGTTTAGAGAAATCACACAGACAATTTTATAAACGCAACTGGGAGAAAAACTGGGATACAGTTTTCATAAAAGAAATTGTCATCCTAAAAGAAAAAAGAATACAAATGTTCATGAATGATTTTAGCTTATACTTAATTTCCTGATATTTAATAAACTTTCGAGTTTTTTTTTCTTCGAAATATTGGAATTTTGCAATTCGAAAAATATTTAATTTTCAAGAAATTTTCCGACGATCATGAAGATTTTTATAAAACTGACTTATACAATTTTCTGATGGTTTTCGGAATATTCGACTTTGCATATAATTGTTCGATTTTCACGAAATTCGGAGAAAAGTTAACAAATTGTCCGCAATTTCTAATACACGCATTTTTTAAAAGGTGTAAAATACTAGATGTAGCTGCAACTCATTGTTTCTTCAAATAAATTTTTATTTTAAAAAAATACCCCCTGATTTGAATACTCTATCATCTCATTACAATATCATGGATTTTGTCAATGTTTTTCTCCGTTGCAACCTCAATTGGGTGGAGCGCACGGTTCATATTCGATGCTTGTACGTCCTAGATTGATTTATTCAGAAATAAAATTGTTTCAGGACCACAAGGATCTAAATGGTCTGGGAATGCCAAAAATCTTTAAACGTAATAAATTCACAATGCTTAATGAATGAATTATTATTATTTTGATTGATAATTATACCCTAGGCCCCACAAAACTGCGATTCTGCTCAAATTGAAACTGTTCGTTGTCTATAAAAGTTTGCTATTAGAAATGATCAAATTTACTAATTTCGGAGTTACAAGGAACGAGAATTTTAAAATCATCATTAACAACGGAGGGCCCAAATGAAGAACAGCAGATGTAACTAGGAAGGGGATTAATACGTAGTTAATTATGAGTACATCTGACAGAGGTGCATGTTTAAAAAACCAAGTTTTTTATTTATAAGAAGCATAGCTCGGCAAGCTTTTAGTATGCTGAACAACGTCTGACGATCTTTACAGAAATCAAAAAATCTGAAAATTAAAATATTTAAGACAAACTCGTCTCCAATGAAAGTCTTATAAATATTTATAACCAGCGTTGAAAAACTAGACGTTCAAGTTAAGAGGCGAGTTGGATTGGCCACACTCTGCGACGACCGATGGGAAATATAGCCAGAACGGTGCTCACTTGGAACCCGCAGGGCTGTCGTAGAAGCGGACGACGAAGCTATAGCAGACGGAAAGTCATGGAGCGAGGTAAAGGATTTGGTGCAAACTCGATTAAGGTGGTAGCACCTTGTTGATGTCTGACGTTCCCGTATGTGATATAGTGACACCGAAGATATTTAAATATCCCCAAAATAACTTTTTCCTCGTTTTCTCTCCGCCATATCTCTGTGAAGCTACATATCAATTAATAATTATTGATAGCGTCGTCCAGTTAATTCATCGTCATCCGGGCGCCGCTATACGAGGTGAGGTGTTCTTATAAATACTATTTAACCATAAGAAATATTGCTAGGCACAAATCGATCGCACTTTATGCGGACTTACCCATTATAACAATTCATAATTTTTTGCTAATCATATTGCTGATTTGTATTATTGCAATTTAGCTTCTCATAATATTATGTTTGTTTTTCTTTTAACCAAATTATTAAAGTCGGGAGATCCCATTGCTGAAATAAATTTGTCGAGCTATGTGTCTGCGCAATATTTTATACTCCACAATTATTAACCATTAACGGTCGTATGTAACCCCGTCGATGTCAGGTGACATCGGTCATTTGTAACGTGAGAGGTGACAAGATTAATCAAAACTGGAAACCTAGTGACGAATCGTGTATAAAAAGCTATAGTGTCCGATTTGGGCTAACCGTTTGCTAATCCGTCTACTTTAGGTAATTTTATAAGAAATTTAATTTAAGCTATTTAAACTACAAACTATTTATTATATTAAGTAATAATTTTTAATTAAAAAAAAATATTTATATTTTTAATTTATGCATAAACGAATTATAATTAATATAATTTTTCTGTATATTAATTAGGCGTACAAATTAATCATATATCATAAATTAATAAATTGGATTCAATATTGTACAATTTTCATTTATTCACATAAGAAGATTTAAATACAAAGAACAAACCTAAAAAAGTGCCTTTAGTTACCACTTTTAAATAAAAATAAAAATTATAGAAAAGAAAAAAATTA
>JANTOP010041957.1:0-10557 GCA_027564815.1 Symmerus nobilis | reverse complement strand
AAACCGAAACCTTCTTCATGGATGGGGGATGGAAGGCTACTACACCACATAACCCCCATGGGGCTGCGGGGGTGGGTATCGGAGTTTTATCGACGTTAACAGACATACCACACTTTGTTTTATTATATTATATTGATTTGCCCTAAATATCTAAACATTTTACCAACAATTAAATTTCTTATTGTCGTAGATTTAATGAAGGGTAGCGTCTACTTAACATGTGTGCCAAATGTAAATTAACCATTTAAATGCAATGTAATTAAGATAATGAAATTAAATTATCTCTATTTAATTTACCCTATAATGATATGGTTAAACTACAAGAATAATAGTAATAATAGTAACTAAGAGGAAATATGAATATCATTTTATATGTGAGACATTAAGATGTGGTAGAGCGATTCTGCGAGGATAAAGAAGACACATGCATGTGCTACTACAGCGCATCTTAAAAATTATCAAATTATTAGATATTATTTTTTTTTTGCCACATTAAAAATTTTCCGGATGGATATTTAAAAACATTAATTATCACATAAAATAGATTATAAAAATCTCTCCCTCTTTTTATTTAAGACACTTTTTTCTTGCTTTACTTTGGTCTTAAAATATCAAATTTTAAATTAAGAGAAATTCTTCAGCACAAAGTATACAAAATGTTTGCAACATGTGAACCGATTATTTGTCTGCTCTACAGCTAATTAATTAAACTTAACGATGTGTAACATCGTTCTTTCAACAAACTAAAAAGCGACCAAATGTAATTTTACTAGAAATTCCCAATAAACAATTAGGTATCAATGGGGGACATGTTTGATTCCATATATTTATTAGATGCCGCGTGACGAAAAGTTTCTTTTGGGACAACTGCATGCTTATCCGGTAGAAATTTTATTACTTGTACTGAACCTTCTATCACTAAGAAAGTAATTCAGTAATTCTGTAATTCTTTTAAAGCTTATTTAATTTAACCGAGTTGACCTCAAAATGCATTCAGTAAATAGTTCTGTTAGTTTACGATATGTAAAATTAATTTAATTAAACACAAGTAGGACGGGAACTGTTATACTAAATCTAAGGGATTAAATTATCTATGTCAGATGTGCTTTGCTTAAAAATAATTCAATTTTTATATTCCAAATCTCTTTTGAAGCTGCTTGCACTTTCAAGTTTTTGAATTATAAAAGCAAAAACTTCTACAATTCGCCATCTTTAGCAATCCCAAAAAACCACATATCAAATATTCCAAAATTTCGTGACAATTTAATATGAAAATATTTGAAAGAAAGATCTGATTAAAAAATTTCGTAAAGTTCGAATTATTCTAATAGAAAATATTCCATATTTTATAAAAATCGAACAATTTCCATATTTTGAAATCGGATTTAAAGAAAAACAATCGGTCTAAACCAACTGAGGTCTGGAAAATTTTCTTGGATTTGGGGGTTTGGCTGTCTGGTTAATGATAGCAGACTCAATAAGGTGTATAATTCTGAAATCAGTTGCTCTCTAAACCTTCCCGTTCAAAATCTAGACCCCAAAGTGTGAAAAGTTGTAAGGGTTGAGTTAAGAAGATTCCTAACCGATTTTGTTGGAATAAATTTTTTATAGATCTTTAAATACCTAGAATCTAATTTGAATATCTTGTTTTGTTATCTCTCCGCTCTCTACTCTATTTTTTTATGGTGGACTTTCAAAAATGCTTCCAGAATACCTACTTCTCCTAAAAGTTGAATACCGGAAAGTTACCTTAAATGATTTATAATGAACCACTGTTTCGTTTGGTTCCAACATCCTAATCTCCTCCTTTCAGGTCGAAATTCTTAAACATTCATGCAGAGCTGGTGGAACCGATTTTTTTCAAAGGAGAATAGAAATCCCGAAATCCTAAAATTCCGTACCTGAAAAATTTCTACCCGAGGAGGGGAGAAAATTTCTGTCTAGGATAAGGGGGATCCCCGGGATAAAGCATACCGATATGTTAAGTTTCATATCTTTAGGAGGAGGTTGAAAAATTAAAGTAGAAAATTGAAAAATTTAATTATTCGACTTCTGAAATGCAATATTTGTTGTAATTTAAAAAATCGAATTTGTTAGGAGACACCACAACATATGAGTATTATTCGATGGATAAATTCATCGTCTAATTAAATTCGCAAGGAAATATCAGAATATTTAATTTTTCAGGAAATAATGGCCTATTTCCCGGGAAGCTACCATTTCTCAGTCACCATCGGAATAAATCGCTATAAAATGGAAAAGGACTGTTTCTCACTAAGGAATCTGTTGATTTAAAATTCAACTTAAAAGGTTAGAAGGAAATCTTGAAATTAGGGACATTCAATTTTTAGATAGGATATTTTCTTCAAATGGGATTCTAAAAGATTTCGATTAGAAATTTTAGTAATTTCAGATATCTAAAAAAATATTTCTCACAAAGGACCCTGTTCATTTAATTTTTCACTACCAAAGAGTTCTTCTTTCATTCAAGATCAAAATTCCAAAATTAGGGGCATCCAATTTTATTGGATAGGGAATTTTATTGAGAATGTAAGAAATTATGGGGAAAAATTATATGTTTTCATTTCTTGCACTCCTGAATTTATCTTAAAAGCATTCTGACTTTAATTCATCTTTAATTGGCCTATTTTTCTAACTTTTTCCTAAATTCTTCAAAGAGCTGATCCGATTTCCGTATTGAGAAATTTTATAAAAATATAAATATCGGAACATTTCATAAAAATTTGAGAAATATCGGAAAATGTCAGCAGCATATGGCGAAATGAAGCCGAAATATACTAAAAATTGGGACGAAAATTTATATTTAAAAAAAGAAAAAAAAACAAATTAAAAGAATTATCTCTTAATGTTTTAATAATTTTAAGAGCTTTTATAGGCTAACAAAAAAATTTGACAAAGAAATTCAATTTTGAAAAGTAATATAAATCGAATGATAAAAATCGTTTAGCGAATGTAAAAAATTAGCGATTTTCATACTCTGCTTAAATCAAACCTGTCAGGTTGTAAGTTATACCGTCTTAACCGTATCTAATTAACTTTTGAAAATAACTTTCTTAAAATAATTCCTGGATTGCTTTTATTGTGAATCTGTTACTGGAAAATGTGTATACAAAACTAACCTAAACCTAACAGATATTTAAACTAAATGTTAGCGAATAACCCCATTAGAACTTGCCGTGTACGACTAGTTTAACAACAGATCATACGGAAATTATGTTGGATATAAAGATTTATTTATAAGTTAAGCAATGAGCAAATTAGCTTCACATTTTATTATTTGAAGTACGCCCACCAACAAATTAATCAGTCATGTTGAAAGTCGTTTATTATAGTCGTGTACTGAATTATCTACTTATGTTTATGTTATGTTTATGTTATATAGTATCTAACATAAATAGTTGAAGGAGATAAATTAATGAGTATATAATATACATATGAAACGAGAAAAGACAGTTTCATCTAATTTAATTTCGTAAATATACATTTGAAAAGCGTTATATAATTACATAATTAGATCTCGATAATTAACATTTATTAATAAACTTTATATATTTGTATATATACAAGTGTTAATCACAAGATGTGTCTAGTTCCCATCTCTTAAGATATGCGGATTAAAAGGAGAAATGTATCCTTCGATAAGAGAAAAAAATTATACAAATGAGGAGGCTGTTAAATGTAGCTTCTATATTAGTTATACTTATACGCATCAATAACCACCGCGACCGCATCATCATCATAAATTTTATCAAAATGACAAATTATTTTCACGCGGTTGCATTTCGGCTTTATGGTAAAGAAATATTTAGGAATTTGAATGAGACTTTTATAAAGTAGAATATTATTATATTTATATACGAAATTATAATAGAAATTTTAATTTAACTTCTGTCTGTTAGATTATAAATTTTAATTTAATTCGATTAATTTATTGTGAATTATTATAATTTTAAGTATACATTATACAAGTAACGATAAATATTCGAATGATTTGGAGTCACCGACGACATCAAGAATCGTAATTGGATTTGCTTTATCTTAGGAATGTAACTTCTATATTAGACAATTTTCTAACTACAAAAGTTGGTCTCCCAAAATGGCAAACAATTTAATAATTACCTGTAATTTAGCAACATAATTTGTAAGATGGTAGTAATCCTGAAAAATCAAAACTAAAGTCTTTATGTACGGCCACTAGCTTGGGTCGATTATGTATGAAATAAAGTCATGTATTTTTCCCGGGGTAGCATAGATATTTGTCTGAAGCTACTTTCTAGTATCTCAACAGGAAAAATAGATTTTTTTTCATGATATTTCATTTCCTAATTGAAAGAAAATTGTCCTCCTGAGCAAACTATAGCAAATATTTTCTTACTCTTTTGCTTCGCAATAGTAACAAAATATTGTACTTTTCGCGATTTCGTTCATTTGGAACATTGAAATGGCTTGGTGTCTCCAGTAACTATTAGAAATTCAAATATTTAGAGTACGGATCGGTGAAATTAGTTGAAATTTTTAAAATTGTTATATTTAGGATAGTCAATGACCTGGTAATATTTCGGTGAAAGTCTGCGAAACGGATCTACCCGTTATTGAATTTTAAATTTAGTTGTTATATTTATTGGAGGACTGCCTTTTTTACAATGGATTCCATAAACCTTAGATCCTGGATACCAGTGGCGTGCAGTCTACTGAGCAGATGGCGCAGAGCACATCTTCTCATATATGGCCTAGCTAGATAAAAAATTTATATTATTAAATCTTTATCGGCAAAACTTAACACCAAGTTTAATTTCTTCATATTTTTCCGGTAAATTACAGATACTAAACCGTTTCTAAAAATAATTGAAAGGCTTTTTCCTCTGAAAATTGATTGAGAGAGAGTCCCATAATTACGATATAATTTATTTGAAAAAGCTGTGGAAAATTAAAAATTTCGGGTAATAACCATTTCCCTAAGATCAGGTTATTTTAAAAAAAAAAATTGATTTAGAGTTTCCTCAGTGAAGCTTTGGGCTTAATTTCCCTTAATTATTTTTTCCGATTCCTTAAGAAAATTTCCCGGAAATTTAATTTTTCCAGAAGAGTGTCAGAAGTTCGATTTTTTGGCCAAAATAAAATAAATTTTAAAACCGATGATTTGTTAAAAAAGTGTTGTTAATCAAAACTCTTCGAAAATTACTTAAAATGGTTTAGCAAACTTTTGAAAAAAAAATCCATTAGAAAATCGAACAAATATTGTTCAATTTAATTGTAATTTTGACAAGTAGCTTGTTTTATAGGATTTTAATCGCATAATTTGGGAGAGGACCCTCCAGTTAATGTATTAATAGCTCACCATGGTTATCCCCTATTTAGATCCGTTTTCAAATCTTTAAATTTTAAATTTATCGAAAAATTTTAACAATTTTCCTTAAAAGTCACCATTTTATTGATGTACCACTTACATCGGCACCTTTAAAATCAGGGGGATCCTTTCTTAAAAAAGTTTGTTCCACAATACTCTCATTAGACCATCTGGTTTGTTCCCACATAATTAGATTTCCCAGTTACTTACGAAAATTTCCCTTAAAATTAAGTTTCCCAAAAAATGGACTGACAAATTTTGAAAAAACAAAATTAATTTAAAATTGTTAATTTCTCGAAAAAAAATTTTTTTAATAAAAACTCTTCCAGAATTAGAAATAATCTGCCATTATTAAAATTAAAAAACAAAAAATTTCCGTAAAAATTCTTAGGCAAATTTCGATCGAAATTCATTGAATTTTTTTCAAGTCAAATTTTAAGGCGATTTTAACCATAAAAGTTGGGAAGTGTTTATTTTGCAATTTCCCTGAAAATTATTTTTTTTCTTGTATCATCCGCTGGTCCGCTGGTTATCTAAATTTAAAATTTGAATTTTTGAAATAGCAAACGGACAAAAAAATTGGTAATTTTCCTTGCAGATATTGTAGATACGAAATTTTATATAATTTGAAAATAGATACGGAAATAAGAAAATGGTAATAAGACTGATAAAAGTTGTAAAATTAAGGTCATTACTTCTGCACACCTTATGGTGATTTTGAATGCACGCCACTGCTGAATACATTTACCAATTGAAAGGGACGCGGAACTCAGCAGTTTTTTAAATGCCATAATATGTTTAGATTCAATTATTTCGCAACCGTATCGATCAAATTAACTGAAATTTCGTCAATTATATTATCTGAAGTAATAGTTGGGCTGATGTAATTTCGATGAAATTCTCTGAAACGGTTCTTATTGTTCTAAAATTTCAAATTCAAGTGTCTGAAATATAAGATAGCCATTCGTTTTTTTGCGAACGGATTGGTGAAATTAACTGACACTTTCAGTATTAAATTACCGAAAGTTGTAATGGGAATGGTGTAATTTTAGAGAAATTCTGCGAAACACATCTTAGATTTTATCCCACAATAATTTCAACTCCATCTTTTCTTTTCATAGAAGTCCTATCTGGATGGAAAATAATAATTTATTTCAGATTGGCCTGAACCACATTCCAATATATCCAACGGATACCCATACAATCAACAGGTTTTCTTCGCGTTAATAGGTCGCAATACGAGAAATAGAACTATTAAATATGAACGGGAATACATTTTAAAAATATAACATGTGAGATGAACCCTTAAGGTTTTTATGTCATCAGACCGAATATGTTATTCCCTAAGTGAATTGTAACTGACATTTTTAAATTTGCTGAGGCATTTTTAAATTTATTGGACATGACTCTCAAGTGTGCGAGTGATTTTGCGGGTCATTTAAGGAAAAAATCCACACTTACGGTTATCAGATTTTTACTTAGCTTTTTCTTATATACCATTTGCTACTTTCCTGCACAATAAATTTGTAGGCTTTATTAAGGGGAACCACTAGAGTGAGACCAAAAAACAAGGTGATTTTTGGGAATTAATTCAAAGAAAAATATTGGATCAAATGTTTTGAAATTTTAGGGATATATTAGTGTATATCTAGTGTAAATACAGTAATTTTTAAATGAAAATTATCAATATTTATCGATTTATGCGCCATCTGCCGAGGATATCTATATCTACAGCGGGTTAGGGTGGTTTACTATATTCCAACAAAAGCAGAGATAATACCAGTTCGCCATTTCTTCCTGGCTTACCCTGCTTCAATTCATAATTTAAGAACTATAACATATGATTAACAATTATTATCATTGGGGCGCCTAATTACTTACAGCTTTCCGATTTCTCTGATTTTTCTATTATATTTTCTCGATTATTTATAAAAAAAATTCCTTAATTTTCTTGTATGAATTAAAATAATCATTTGACCCCCTTCATCAGATTCGATTTCGATTCGATTTCGATGATAATTTATAATCCATATATGCCTGTCAAATCGATTGTTGTTCAATTATGCTAAATTATAGGATAACTGGACAGTGGACAGCATTTTATATGTTCATCAAAGTGCGGATAAAATTATTGATTTATGAGCAACGGTTCAAGATATAAATATACCAAGAAACAAGTTAATAAATCGGTAATTATATACCAATTATAATGTACATGTTCCGAATTATATTAGCTAACAAATTAGTAATTATATCAATATATGTATCGTACTAATACTAAAAAAAACCTTCTTTAGGTATACATTATTTCTATATCTTATTATGTGACATCTCTACCTTCAAGATTGATTCGAAATATAAAGTTAAATGCTCTAAAGATTATACGTGATTTTACTGTTTCAAATAACTACCATCTCTTTATATAATATTCCTTACCAACATCAATTTTCATTGGATAAATTACAAGTCCAATGGTTGCTTGGTATTTTGTATATGGAAGAATGAATGAGATGAATATATGGAATTAAATGGTGAAAATTTATCAGAGAGCTTTTATAAATATCAAACGCTTTAATGGGAGCTTCAGATATTATGATATTAAATAGGATACTCTAGTTCTGTAAGAGGTATACTTGATATTTGGAATAGGTGATTAGCAAAATGTATCTTATTAATTTATCTTTTATATTCACGGGTGATATAATAATTATTTAGCAATCGATCAATAATAATTTAAAAAATTATTAGGAGTCGATTAATTTGCTGAGATATTATTTTATTATTTATTTATTTAATTTATTTCTCTATTTTCCGTTTATTGCATTTTTGAAAATACCGAGATAATCCTATTTGAGCTTAGAACGAGGACTAGAGCATAGAACTTAGTATAGAAATAAAATGTCAAATTAATGTATTGTTTTCAAGAAATTCAAGAATAATGAGTGTCTTCTAGGCTTCTAGAATTAGATTTCTAAAAGTTTCTTGCTCAATCTGAAGCTCTTTAAATTTGAATTCAATCCGTACCAGTACTATTACTTTAAAATTTGAAAATTGTTGAATTCATGCATTTGTTTTTTATTACTTTTATTTTATTAAAGTAAAGTTATTTTTTGGCTCGTCAGGTAAGTAGGGTTGAATATAAGGGATGAAATAGTCGTGGGGAAAAAACAGCAACAAAATCGGTAGCTTCCAGGGAAATTAGAAAATCAATACTTTAAGATCAGGGAGCACTTCACCTTAAAATTTGACTTGAAATATATTCATTGAATTCCATTTGAAATTTGCCTAAGAATTTTTACGGACATTTCTTGTTTTTTAATTTTTTAATCTAATAATGGCAGATAATTTCTAAGTTATTCTGGACGAGTTTTTAATGAACATTTTTTTTATAAAAAATTAACAGTTTTCAAATAATTAATTTCTTTTTTTCAAAATTTTCCTGTACAGTTTTTTTGGGAAACTTAATTTTCCAAGGAGAGTATTGTGGAACAAACATTTTTAAGAAAGTAACCCCCTGATTTTAGAGGTCTCAATATAATTGGATATATCAATAAAACCGTGACTTTTAAGGAAAACTGTTATAATTTCTCGAAAAACTTAAAATTTAAAAATTTGAAAACGGATCTAAATAAGGGATAAAAAGAGAGATCTATAAATGCCTTAACTGCGAAATGACCTCTCACAAATTATATGAGTAATATCCTATAAAGGAAGCTATTTGTTAAAATTTACAATAAAATTGATCAAAGAAATTTTCAAAAATTTCCTAATGTAATGATGGCAAATCATTTCTAAGTCATTTTCGAGTTTTTATTAACGACATTTTTTTAACAAATCATCGGTTTTAACATTTATTTTATTTTGGTCAAAAACATCGAACTTCTGATACTCTTCTGGAGAAATTAAATTTCCGGAAAATTTTGTTTAGGAATCCGAAAAAATGATTATGGAAAATTAAGCCGATGGCTTTACTTTTTTTAAGAAAACAACCCCCTGATTTAAGGGAAATGGTTATTCCCCGAATTTTTAATTTTCCACAACTCTTTCGATTAAATTAAATCGTAATATATGAGACTCTCTTTCTCAACCAATTTTCAGAGAAAGAAGTCTTTCAATTATTTTTAAAACCAATTTAGAAATTAGAAATCAATTTAAGGAAGATTCTGAAATCTTGGTTAAATTATTTAACAATTAATGAAAAAATATTATAAAGATCTTAAGGATTATCCAGACCAGTCTTAATTTAATCAATCCTGATTTTTCTTCATTTTTTTCGAAATTTTAAAGACTTTCTCATTTCGTTTTCAGTTAATTAATATATTTTCCTGATTTTTATCTACTTTCCTCGATTTTTTTATAATTCATCCCAACATGTTAGCTATTAATCCGAACTTTTTTTTCAATCTTTTCGAAATTTATATAAAATTTTGAAAATTTTCTGAATTTTGGAAAATTTGATTTAAAATTAATATCAATGGGAAATCAAAATTTCGTTGAACTCCAAAAATGTCTTATCCTACATAATCGGAACATTTTTTAGCTTATTTTGACTCCCAATTGTGTGAAACGAAAAATGAGAGAATTTGTCATTTTCGGTAATGTTTGGGCAAATGTGGGAAATTATGAGTAAAAGTAACAAAATATAAACATTAATTCCGAATTTTTCTTAACAAATTTCCTTTTCCCATTTTATAGCCATTTTTGATGTTTTATTCAGTATTGCTGACAATTTTTGGCTGGCTGTCTAAATTTCGACTTTCAACCAAATATTCCCGAATTTAGTTGAATTCCGAGTTTGGGTAGACTATTTCCGATTTTTCCCTTCATTATTATTTTCGATTCCTCCTCCACTTTTAGAATTTTAAATATTAAACAAATATTGCACGCCACTGTTTCAGACCGTTCATACCCTCTCATACCCACCCGAATTTATCAATCAAGATACTAGATAAACAATTACTGGCCATTGAATTAATATCTGCATTTTCTTTCCGAATTAGAGGCTTTATAATGTATTCAATAAGGCTGTCTTTTTATGGGTCTAATTGGTTAGCCATATACACTTAATCTGCTTCATTAATGTAGAACCACAAATGAAATACCTAGGGTGGCGTACACACACAGAAAAACGGTGTTAATTTCTATCCGATTCGGTGTGACATACGGTCCATCCGTTCGGATAAGTTTAT
>JANTOP010041946.1:0-10560 GCA_027564815.1 Symmerus nobilis | reverse complement strand
GTTACTTAATTTACTGAATGTCCATAGAGGACAGATTGTAAATATCAAAGAGGCAATAAAAAAAAAAAAAAAAAAAATTACATTTATAAAAGTAGCAAGGAATCCCTTAATTTCAATAGCAGACCGTATCTATGTCAGAAAATTCAGGCTTCTTGAAAATCCTAAAATTCATGGCACATTATAAGTGCTCTAACGCCATTATAAATTATAAATTCAGAACCCTAGTGCTAAATGAGACCAAAATTCTCGCCATTCATTTAATAGTTAATCCATCAGACAAGTTAAATTAATCCATCAGTCATAGAATGTCTAGGGTTTGCTTTATAGTAGGGGGAGCCCGAGCGGGGAATTTGGGATTTACTCGAACGCGTTAGATCAACATATAGGAGATAGCTTGCACCCAGTTGAGTACCTCCACCATATCTAAGCGCTCTATATAGGGCCGCTCATGTAGGGAGGCCAATCAGATTAGTAAAATAATAATCGATAGTTGGATTTGCTCGAGCGCGTCAGATTAATGTATGGTGGGGTAATTATATGCTGAAAAGTGTGCATTTCAATAATCTGTCGATTTGAGCATGACGTAAAGGAGTGGCAGGGTCACATTGCATTTTTATTTGAATTTTTTAAAAGCTGCCATGAGCTTGCGTCACATCGAAATCACATCACCATGCAAACCGGCAGATTAACTACCTCCGTCATCAGATACACGTGAGGCATATACAATATCAATATCTGTCGCGCTTGAGTATTTCAAAATGGCGACTTTTTTTACATTTTTGAAGCCTGTACACACTCCCCCACTCAATATTTTGAAATTTAAGACTTTGGCTCGACATTCTATAACGACAACATTTCTTTACAGGAATCTTTTTTTATTTTTCAGATCCATCGATATATCATCGGAAGATATCATGCCGACCGTGAAGCTGCGTTTTTTAAACAATGTTCTGAAAAACCATCCTTTACTCCTTTAATTATTATAAATAATTATTTTAAATTTGATTTTCCTATAGTTTGAGGACAATGAATAATGTGTGATAATATTTTTCTCTTATTTTTAAAGATACATCTCCGAAAAAATTAAAAATAAAATATTCAATGAAATTTGCCTAGGAATTTGTACGGACATTTCTGCCTTTTTAATTTTTTAATCTAATAATGGCAGATTATTTCTAAGTTATTCTGGAAGAGTTTTTAATGAAATTTTTATTTTTATACAAAATTAACAGTTTTGAAATAATTTATTTTTTTTTCAAAATTTTTTTGTCAATTTTTTGGGAAACTTAATTTTCCGAGCAATTTTCTTAAGTAATCAAGAAATCTAGTTACGTGGCAATAAACCAAACGGTCCAATGAGAGTATTGTAGAACAAACATTTTTAGGAAAGTAACCCCCTGATTTTAGAGGTGTCGATACAAGTGGGTACTTCAATAAAACGGTGACTTTTAAGGAAAACTGTTATAATTTCTCGATAAACTTAAAATTTAAAAATTTGAAAACGGATCCAAATAGGGGTTAAAGAGAATGATCTATAAATGCCTTAATTTCGAAGTGTCCTCTTCCAAAATATGTGATTCAAATCCTATAAAAGAGGCTATTTGTTAAAATTTACAATAAAATTGAACAATTTTTGTTCAAATTTCTGAGGGCAATTTTTTTTTCAAAAATTTTCTAATCTAATGATGGCAAACATTTCTAAGTCATTTTGGAACACAACATTTTTTAACAAATCATCGGTTTTGACATTTATTGAATCGAACAAAAATCGAACTTCTGACACTCTTCTGGAAAAATTTAATTTCCGGGAAATTTTCTTAAGGAATACGAAAAAATGATTATGGAAAATTAAGCCGATGGGTTTACTCAGGAAACTGTAGATCAAATTTTTTTTTAAAAAAACAACCCCCTGATTGTAGGGAAATGGTTATTCCCCGAATTTTATCATTTTCCACACCTTTTTCATATTAAATCGTAATTTATGAGACTCCTTTCTCAACCAATTTTCAGTGAAAGAAGTCATTTAATTATTTTTAAAAGCAGTTTAGAAATTAGAAATCAATTTTGTTTAGCATTTATTAGGGCGAGAATATTTTTAAAAAAATTTAACTTTCTGAGGAAATATCTGTAATTCCGATCTGATAACGACTTAATAATATTTTTTATCTGGCCGGGCCATATGAGATGTGCTCTGAGCCTTCTGCACTGCACGCCACTGCTTACTACTTAACTTTTAATAAATATTTCGGCGATTCTTTAAATTTTCGATAAGAGATCTCAACACAATATCTCTAATTTTAGAGTTCTGTGCTAGGAAGCAGAGGAAGCTAAGAAAGTTGTCTACCAATTCGGGAACTAACAAACTTTGGAGCCTATTTTAATATAATAACAATAAAATTTATTAATGAAATAGCTTGAACAAGAGTTACGACTTTTCCAGACCCTGCTTTATGATTATACAAATTATTAGAATATCCAGAGGCGTTTAATAATCAAATATCTTCATTCACAGATTTATCTTATCTGTAAAGCGGTTTTCTATCAAGTAAAAAAGGAGGACCGGGAGCATATTCGATATTACAAATAAAAGAATATAAATTTAATTTAAATTTATATAATATATTTTAATATATTTATATAATAATATCCAATGGACAAAAATGTAAAAATTCTCTTAATTACTAAACATAATTATCTTATTTAATTTAGTTTGATTTAATTTTAATTTAATAATAATATTAATTTAATTTAATTAAATGCTTAGCAAGACGATTTTACTTATTTATTCATTTTTGTTTTTGTTATCCATTTGTCTTATTTAAAAGTAAAAACAGAAGATAAATTAAATAAAATAAAACAGTTTATACTTAATAAATTGTAATTAATTATAAATGTGAATAAATTTGATATAATTTATTATTTAATAATAAAGAAAAGAAATAAGAAACAAAATTCCAAACGCAAAATTATAAAAATTATAAAAATTTGACTAGAATAAAAATTTCGATTTTTTTTTTAAATTCATTTTATTTTCTCCAAAATATAATTTATTTCTTTTAAATTTTTAAGAAAATTTAAAGAGTTTTTTAAATATATTTTTTTTATTAAATATTTCCTTGAAACCGTAATCAATGTTGAGGGCAATTTCAGTTTTTTTTTTTTTTTTAATAATTACTTAGACAAGAGTATTTAAATTTATTAATTCAAGAAAATTACAAATTAAATATAAATAAAACAAAGAACACTATAACGTGTGAGTCAATTTTTCATAAAATTGTCAAATTTTCGATAACTTAATTATTTACAAAGTTTAGTAGAATTCTTTTTAATTATTAGGGTTTTTTTTTATTTAAAAATGTGTAGCAAGAAGATTTTTTGATAAGTGGGGAAAAGTTGGGTTAAAGATTAATTTTAAAAACAAAGTTTAATTATTTTATTATATAAATATGATTTAATTTAATTTCCACTTCCAAAATATCGACTCTTTTAAAGAGCAACTCCAGCACTGGGTCAAAAAGGACAAGGCTTTTTTAATTAGTTTTTATTTATTTTATAACTTTTGAATTCATATTTTCTTCTACTTTTATTCAAATTTAAAAAAAAAATTGACTTAAATCTACAATTACATTAAATGTATCAAAAATGACATTTGAATAGTCGTTGTTTTTAATTGTTTGTTATTTAATTAATTAATTTTTTATATTTAAAAAGCACGGTTATTTCTCTATATATGGGGGGAAGCATAACGGAAGAAGGACATCTATTTAATTATTTTAATTTTTTTGGGAGACATTTATTCTGGATAATTATTTAATTATTATTTTCTACGATTTTATTCTAAAATTTTAATTATAATTTTCTATATTTACATAAAAAAAAATGAAAAGAGAAGGAGGAGAATATAATAATAATAAAACTCTCTCTTCTATTTATCTCCATCCGTTCTCTCTTTTCACCTAAACTTAATCTAGCAGATCAATTGATTGTTCGGTTAAATATTTGCCCAACGCCGACTGAATGGAATTGAACGATGGCCGTTCTTTCGGATTGATGGTCCAACACGATGACTAAAATTAAATTAGAAAAATTGATTAGATAACCTGATCACCTTTCGATCGCGCCCCATCAAACTTACCAACAAAATTCGCAAACTAGCCGGCGTTTCACTGGCCACCTCCCGTTCCAATCGGTCCTGTTCGGCTCGTTCAATAAATTCCTGGTTCGTCAGCTCCTCCATCGGTAATTTATCCGGTTCACCGGTAAACAGTTCCCAAGCGAGTACGCCAAACGAATAAATATCACTTTTCGTTGAATATTCATCCGAATCTCGGATACATTCGGGAGCCATCCACCGAATCGGTAGCGTAGAATTTTTATGCTTACAATATTCCCGTTTAAATTTATCCTTAACGGCTGGATAAGAGATTTTAACATGGAAACGATTACCAGTCGCCATTAACATACAATTTCTTGCCGCTAAATCCTTATGAATGTAACGCGCTCGATAGATGGCGTCCATCCCTCTAGCAATTTGATGAGCAATTGTAATTCGTTGTTTTACCGTTAGGGCATTGGTGGCGTCTTGACCAGTTAAGAGATAAGTTTTCAAGTCACCCAAATCAGAATGTTCTAAGAGTAGGAGATGGGGATCTTTATCACGACACAAACCGAATAATTTCACTACGTAATCACTTGTTACGGCTCGAAACATTTCAATTTGTCGACGAAATTCAATACAATTGTTTTCATCTTTAACATTATTCAAAGCTTTGGCTAGTAACGGCTGTTCATCCGGCAATAAGCTGTCAGAATGTTGTCCGCTCTCCTCTTTAATTTCATTGATATCATTTAACGAAGTTTTCGATCGTTTATTTCCATCACGTTCCGTTGATAAATGATTCGTCCCATTCTCCTGCGGCTTCAATAAATCCTTCGATTTTATTTTCCCAACGAAAATTTCACCAAACTCACCGCGACCAATTTGTACCAAATCAATTAGAACCGTTGATGGGATAGCGATTTTATCGAATTGACTTGATTTTTTTGACATTTTGGAAGCGGTACTTGCGGCTGTGTCATCACTCTTTTGAGCGCCATCTATTGTACCGTTCAACCGACTGATCCCGTTTGATTTCTGTTTCGATTTTGTGGCCACCTCAGTCGGTAGGCACGGTTCAATTTCACCGATATTCTTTAGAGTTAATTCAGTTCCGCCATTATCAGCTCCCTCCATTTTATCGTTCACATTAAAACGAGCTTTGCGAGCTTGACGTTTGATGCGACACCACCACATTAAACCGACTACTAAAACGATGTAAGCAAAAGCAACGGACATCGTTATTAGGACGGCTTTTGTTATCATAAAACCTTCCGTTTCATCGTTGACTGTATCTTCCACAGCTGAAATGAATTGAATGAAATGAATTTTATACAGAAAATTTATTTATTTAATTATTTATTTACATTTGACAGCTAATTGGATTTCCTCCCGCTTCAAGCCACCGCTATTCCCAATCGTACAACCATACTTTCCTTCATCCTCTAAATGAACTTCGGTAATGAACAATGTCCCATTCGGTAGTATATGGAAACGGTCCATTTGATCGCTACCGGTACCATTTATGGACGTAGCTGTCGAAGTGACAGTAGATGGTGTCGTTGTAGTCACCAACGATTGAATTGAATTCAAATCTTTATCCCATTGAACGGTTGGTACCGGATCACCGTACGCTTGACAATGTATCATTACCGGTCGCATTTCGATCGCTTGTATCGGACCGATTGGGGCGACAATAAATTTCGGGGAGACGACAACGTTTATTGGTACCGTTGCCGTTATGGTTCCTTGGGTATTCGATGCGGTACACGTGTAGTTTCCTTTTTCGAATGCAGTCACATTTTTAAAGATTAACGTTCCGTTTATGTCGTCAACGGACTGCGGTAGTTCGGACAGGAAATCCTATGGAGTTACAGATATTGTTTTAAGTAGGAAACATAAACTTGGCCGAGTAGTAGGAGACAAGGAAGTAAAATTATGAAGCTTTAATAGTCCTTTGAGGTAGACCATAGAACCAGTAACTGCAGGGCAGTCCAAATTGTTAGCTGCGAGGGAAATTCAAAGGGATGATTGGACGACCTGCTAAATTAAGGAGTCAAACAGACAATTAATCCCATTGAACAAATTTCCAGAGCCTGAACAAATTTCTACATTCCTTGAAGCTCGTACGGAGATTCTCCGTCGGATAAGTCGGGGAAGAATTAGGAAAATTCTTTATAGAGACCTGGAAGATTCTTATCAGAATTACTTCTTCTAGAAAGTTACTTTTGAGGCATGAAATTTCGGGCGTAGTAATTCAGAGGTTCAGGATAAAAATTTAAAAACATAATTCAGCATTTCTTAAATATATTTATATCTGTAAATATTCGATGAGTAAACTGTACCTTCGTCCATTTGATGGTCGGCGTCGGCGTTCCCTGAACCTTACAATGTACCTTACCGACTGAACCGAGTTCCAGAATTTTTGACGTTGGTTGCGGTGCGAATTTTAATTCCTCAATCACCCGTAGTTCGATCTTTTTCGTCAGCAAAACCGTATCATCCTCATCGAACGCAGAACATTCATACATTCCGGCATCAATCGAGATGACCGAAGAGAATATCAGTGAACCGTTAACGGTACTTGGTGATATTCGAGCTAAAAAAAAGAAGATTTTAGATAAATTTTGTTTTTAAATAATAAATAATAAAATTTTACCATCTTCCCGGATCATCCCCATATCGGAAGTTGGTTCGGCTTGGGTCGGTACAATTTTCCCGCTCAAATTTACGTGCCGAAATGACTTATCATCCTTCTGCCATTTAACAATTGAAACGCCCTTCTTGCTACCATGCTTCCCATCGAAACAATTCACCACGATCGCTTCGCTCTCATTAACGATCATTTTCAAAATACCCGATCGCTTAATCATATTATTCGGTTCCATTGATGGATTATTCAATTGACTCCGGCTACGATCGCCTCGTTTATTCCGGCACAGCAACATCGATTCCGAATTTCCAATTAGCTTCTCGATGAATTGACCGTTCAAGCAGGTCGTTTGGTCTACTGCTCGTATCGCTGGCCATAGAAATGTCTGCGGACTAAACATTTTCATGAGTTCATTTCTAGCTGAGCAACGATAGATGGCGGAACTGATCACTCGATTCGGTTTCTTAACGATCAGTTGGCGATCGTTTGCTTCGGTCGATCGAATCGGTAATTCGCTGCGATACCATTGAACTTTCGTATCCGGGGATCCGTCAACCGTACACTGAAGAATTATTTCGGTCGGAGATGATTCGACTATTTCCAGATTGACCGATTTAAGCCCTGGAAAATTAGATAGGATATATGGTTAATTAAATCGTCTCATATCTATAGCTTCTTAAGTCAGAATTTAGAAAAATAATTTTAGGGGTAAAATTTTTCTTGGATGGATCCAGGACATTTTACAATTCCTAACTTTAGATGTATGTAGTTCCTGAAACATTGTATACTTGTTCTTAAATTATATAACAAAATTTGGTAATTGTTATCTGAAAGTCTCTATTCCTCAAAATTCCTCAAAATTATCAAAATCGCCTTGTCCTTTATTCAGAACGAAGGAGCACAGGATTATTATTATTCGAATTAATTTGGCAAGTTCAAAGCTACTTAAGATTGGTAGAACGTTCTATATCATTCCAAGCCGTAATTCTTCCCTTTCAATTGGCTTGAGCCTTATATCTATTCTGGCTATATCTGGCTAATCAGCATTTAATCAAGTGCCAATTTCCAGGTTCCAGGAGGTGTTCATTTGAGATAGGAGTAAAAAATATGTGATAAACTTGGAAGTATCTTCTACATTTCTTAGAAATTGGCCGATCATTAGCCAATTTTCAAGTTGACTCCTGACCTATTAATGTGAAGACCACAGAATTGCTAACATAATTCTGGATTTAACAAGAATATTGCCCTTTTAATTAAGGGAAGGAAGAAATGTGAAAAAATTGGGGTTGGATCGTCAAAGCTTTCATTATTGGCGATAGTTAGCTTTACCATGAGGGCCACAAATATGGGTATTAATGGAACAATTAGTGTAGGTAGGACTTCTAGGAAGAGAAATGATAGGCTAGATGCAGTGGCGTGCAGTCTAATGCGCAGAACGTGCAGAACACACCTGAAATATCGATCAAATCGTAATCAATTTTTATTGCTAACTAAAATTATTTTATTTAATAACGTTGCCAATAATCATCAAGCTTAACCAAAGCTTTTAATTAAAAAATAATATTATTTTATTATCAAATCTATTTTATCTCCCGATAAATAAATTTAAATGAAATCGGGAACTTTCGTTAAAGATCTTTATATATGCTTTCAATGAGCTTTCTAGATTTTTGGAGCATGTTTCTTGGCGTAAATTTGATATTTTATAAAAGGATCGATATCTGGATAGAAAATAGATTTTAAAACGCAAAAAATGAAGTTCTTAACTTTAAGCTATCTTTGAGCTTAGAGTGGATTGATAAAGTTTTTGCAGAAAATATCATATTTTATCTAAATTTAATGTACCAAATAAAAATGAGATTTCAAATTATATACTGAAATGACATTTTAATATTAATAAGCTTACACGATTTTTAAAGCTTTATTTTTGAAACAGTTGAAATTTCGTAAATCGGTCGTTATCTGGATTGTAAACGTAAAAAATCAAGTTCGAAACTTAGAGCTTTCGTTGAGCTTTTAATAGTTTGGATAAGCTTTCTGCGAAAATTTCATATTTCTTTTAAATTTAATTAATGGGATAAAAATTGAATTCTAAATTATATAGAATTACGTTTTAACTTAAAGCTTTCAAAAAACTTTGGATATTGTTTAAGCTTTATTTTTGAAAAAGTTGAATTTTTGTTAAATGATATTTATCCGGATAGAAAATTGATTTCAAAACATAAAAAAATAAAGTTCCAAACTTAGAGCTTTCATTGAGCTTTCAACAGCTTGGATAAGCTTTCTGCGAAATTTCCACATTTCATTTAAATTTAATGAAAGGGATATAATTTCGAATCTAAATTACATAAAAGACATTTTAATTTTAAGCTTTTAATTAACTTTCGAAATTTGTTGAGCTTTTTTTGGGAAAATTTGAAATTTGGTTAAGAGATCGTTATCTGTATAGAAAATAGATTTTAAGCCGTATAAAATAAGGTTTGGAAAATAAAGCTTTCTGGGAGCTTTTACGTTTTTACAACAGCTTTTGTACGAAAAGTTTATTTTTGATATGTTTGTATTTTTCCTCAACTAATTTATAAGCTTACTGCATCTTTACATTTTTTTGCATCCGAAGGAAATGATTGAGAAATGCGGATCAAATGTCGCGAAGTCCCATGACATGACGAAAAATGCAACGTATAAACTAGAGAGGAGAAACTCAATTCAACCGTTATTTCAGATATTTTTCTCCACTTTTCGTTAGCTTTCTCTTATTTTTCCCCCGACGGTTCTGAATTTGTCTTTTTTTTTCAATTTTTCTGGATTAATTTAACGAATTTTGCATGATTTTTCAAATATTACCATCAGCATTTCGACCTTTTCTTCACTTTCTTTTAAAACTTTTACCTGTCTTTTCCCGATTAATTTTTTTGTAAATTTTCCCCCGGCTCCTACCAAGTTTTCGCGGACTTGTTCGCCTCTTCTTAACATTTTCCTACTCTTTCCGGAACGTTTTCTGATTTTTCAAGCATTTTCCCGGACAAAATTTCGGAAAATTTGGAGTAAAAGGTAGTAAAAGTTCGGCAAATTTTCGAATAAAGTTGGAACAGTCCCGAAAATTATGAATAGTCAAGTAAAAGTCTATACAAGTGAGGAATTAATCAAGACAATTCCAGAAAATTGGGAAGCGTCAAATGAATTCGGGAAATGAGTTGTCAAAGTGAGGTCAAGTTGTTAAAAGTTGGGAAATGATGGATAAATGTCGAACAAAGTTCATGTACAGTCTGAAAGTTCAGGAACGGTCCAAAAATGGTAGGCAAGGTCGTGACAATTCGATATAGGTTTATGAATGGAGTTGCAAGGTCAGAATCAGTGGAGAGAAAGGTCCCGACTAGTCAGGAAACTATTTACGTACGCCACTTCCCTAACGTAATCTTGTTTTCTTTAGTCATTTCCTAACATTTCCGGAAAAATGTTCGAATTTGACGAAATTTTTTGGACTCTCCTCAACTTTTTCTACACATTTCTGAATAGTAAAATATTTTATATGAAGATAAACTAAAACTAACAGAAAATTAAACTAAACGTCAGTGAATTAGACTGATTTGTTAATAGTATGCTTCACAGTAACTTGGCAAATATATTCAGGGTCCAGGATCCAGAGTATCCATGTTCCAAAAAAGAAAATGGTCCTTTAAGGAGGTCGGTGCGGGCAAATATGAAAGCTAAATGATTTTTTTTTTATTTCATACTATTATTCTACACTCATTTCTGCACAGAACGACATATTCCCCATAATTTTACGATAAGCGGAAGTGCTTCAAAATTC
>JANTOP010041935.1:0-10560 GCA_027564815.1 Symmerus nobilis | reverse complement strand
GATTAGATATTAGAAAAGTTCACCACATTCAAAAATATTCTTCGGATTGTTTTCGAAGTGCAAATATTTTTTCAATACATGGAGTAATTTCAATTAAATATTGACTTTAGATTTCTACAGTTGAGAGTTTGATATTTTATTATTAATTGGTATAATTAAACTCTTATTTAATAAACGAGTGTTTGCGTTAAGCGAAATTACTAGAAATCGAAGGGTATAAGATTTACAATTGCAATCTGAAGTTTGGAAGTATTTTAAAAAATTGCGGACGGCACCAGAACAGAAAGCTACATGTAATCATTGCCCAAAATAAACTTAAGTGACCGCAGTATTGATGCAATTTGCTTTCTAAAAAGTCATTCATATTTATTTACATAATAAAACCAATATATAATATTATATGTTCCATAAGAGCTTTTTACTAAAGAAAAAAATATTTTAAAGCAAATGAAGGTTTTTAACTGATGTCTCAAAAAGCTCGAGTTGCTCGAGTAGCTCGAGTTTGTATAGAAAAAGCTCGAAAGCTCAAGCTTTCCAAAACCATTAAAAAACAGTAACTCTAGGTATACGCACTCGTTCATGGAGAATACCCATGGTGTATATAAGTCAATTTCGATGTGAGGAGACTTAAGGAGTTACTGCTTGTGATAACAGATATATTTTCTCACCGTTTTTATTGTTCATCATAAGCACAAAAATCTAGAAATAAACCATTAGAAAAATATCTTCACAATAATTGTAGTATTGTAATATCTTGAAATTCACAATTCTATAGCAAATTCAACTTAGTCTATGACAATTAATGGCAATTTTTCCCAAAAGCTTCCGTTTGTAAATCGTGGAATTTATTTGAATATCAAGTTCACTATACAAAACCCTTGGGTGAATCCAATTTGATAAATATAAAATAAAGTGATTATAATATACGATACTGCTTTATAACGATTTTAATTTCGATTCGTTTAGTTTCTCAGAATACACGTCAAGTTTTAATTAAATATTGTAAAATGCCATTCAATATTTTGGAAATTATTGATTTTTAGTTTAATTGGTACAGTATGTTCTGTATATCTACCAAATCAAAAAAGAAATGAAAAAGAAATATATAAATATTTTTGGGAGTACATTACATTGTCTCGTAAATTATGTGAATTAATTAAAAACAAGAGTTAAATAAAACCAGAAACAAGCGTTTCTGCAATTTTGTACCGAATATAAATATAACTTACCACAATGAACAATTTTGAAATGTTTCATAGCCGAAACACTTGCTTTTTTATAATTTATAATTTCGATTTAGTAATGGTGCAAAAAAAAAATCCATGTTACAACCCATTAAAAGCACATATATCAGACCTGAAGTGATACGGCCTTAAGGCTTTTGTTACCTAAAACACTTCCAATATGCTCTTGTATGTGCATCATTATAAAATGTTTGTAACCAGTAGCGGTATTGTATATTACGAAATGAAGGAGGGCACGCTGTCCTTTAATTGATTGTATGCGAAATTTTAAATATCTTAAGAGGAAGCAAGTTCTTTTAGACACGGTGGATTTCTTTTTTACTTTACCCCTCTTGCGAAATGTTGAGAAAGTATTGCTTCACTGTAAATATTCCATCTTATCTAAACGGTTATCTGTGAATATAAGCCAAATAGGAGTTCGGTATATTGTGAGAAGTAAAAATCAGATGACATTTTTGGTCGAAATTCGAAATAGAAAAAATGTTAATGAATGTTATATTCTACATTTAAATTAGAAAGCTGTTACAATTTTTCTGGTAGAACTATTAATAATAATGATTAGCTTACAATTGGATATAATTACTAGGGGGTTCATTATAGTTCACTTTGTCTCCTAGTAGTGCTTGAAAATAATTTAATTATATTAAGGGAATTTTGTAAAGAACGGAATAAATGCATAAAATTTTCAATACACCCAAGCTCATTCAATTTTTTCTTCATCACTGATTGCTTCAGTGATATGAATAGAATAATGGAAAATAATATATTTACTAAATCTTACCTTTATTTCTGGATATTTTTCCACTATGGATTGAATACTGTCGTTAGTTGGACCGTTTATTTCCAACAAGTGTAGTACAAGTAAATTATAATAAAATAAAAAGTTGAACTGGATGGGCCTATAATTTTATATGCTAATTTAACCAATTGTTATATTGTACTTTTTAGTTTTATTTTCATCTTAAATATATAATTCTTTAACTTTAATTTGGTAGTTGCGGCGATCATCGACCAAACATACCCATTACAAAAACTACGTATGGAAAAAAGAACGATCGAAAATTAAAATCGATGAATTTTTTATATATATATATAAGTAGAAATCAATAATAATTACAATGAACAAGAGAGTATAAATCAAAAAATTATTATCAAGTAGAAATTGGTCTAAGGGGTACCCAGAGAAACAAGATTTCTGAAATATTTATGGAAAAAAAATGTAAACTGTCAATTTAATAAAATAACATTATATTTGTTGCCCCCAAAGACAAATTAATGGGTTACCGGGAGCGCAAATTACTTCCAATCAGACATATCATTAAAGCATTAAAAATTGTGATTATTTTCAAAAAATTAAAATACACAAATATATATTTCGAAGAATGAAACAACACCTTCTCAAGATGCATTCCGATTAAAGTAACCCCTTACTTACCCGAAATAATACAGACTTTAATTTTTAAAGTTGGTGTCATATAGTTACAACAATATTAAATTTGTTTAACAAGTAGCTGTCATTATTTTCAAATAAAAACTCTTAGAAATTGAACTTGGAGTGATTGGATTTATGGTTTTATTTATACCACTAACCGAAAAGTTTTTAAGAACTTACTTTACACACTGGTCAAAAATTTGTCCAGATAGTATACAGTGTTAACAGAGAGTTACACATTCAAAAACAATTGAAAAAATTGCATTGTTTGCATTGGCCCACTAAATTATGTATAATTTGAAAGAAATTTTTTCTCATTCTTCTGCAAACAATGAACTGTATATATTTTCCAAAAAACAGAATTAATATGAAACATTTTTTTAACTAAAAGGTAGCAATTTATAAGAGACAAAATTATAAACATTTAATTTATGTGGATGGATAAAAATTAAATATTTCTTTTGCATTTAAAATAACATTAAAATATGTTAAAGTATGACTTTATACCGGTATATTCTTCGTATATTGACTTACATTACTCAAAACGTAAATTATCAAATTAACTGTTCAACATGTAGATCGATTTTTGGTCGAAAATGAATGATTTATCCAATTTTTTATAGTTTTATTTTGATAGTTTAGATGTGTGGCATTTTACAAATGAAAAATGGATATCAGAACTGTAAGAAAAACAATTAAATGATATTATAGAAGTAAATAGGATTAGGAAAAAGACTGAAATTGAGAATAAAGTTAATGAAAAAGGAATGAAAATGAAGAAATAAAAATTAAAAAAATTGTCCACCAAATATGCCACAGCCAAAGTCTTGAAGGAATTATCTTTTAGTCCATCGACTTATTGGTAGAGAAGGCTTCCAAACGATAATATACCATACATTTATATGAATGATTTATTGTGATTAAGTGTGAGTTTTGATTCATTAAATATTTATATTAATTTTTGCAGGTAGATTTTCAGCGTTTGACCAAGTTACAAATCATTTTCATTGTAGCCCGTCATAGCAAATAACACATTGAAGAAAAATTTTTGACCGGATATCTTTCGTACAGCAATTTCCCAGATATAATAATAATGTGTAGACACTGTTTAGCTCACAAAATTATACGATTGGTCACCGATATATTAATTTTTTATTATTAGATCAAGTTTTTAATATTTGATCACCAGAAAAATGAATTCCAATTTGGTCCAATTTGCAAAAAACACTTGGTTATTTAAGATCACCCCCTGAATATATTTAAAAACATATACAGTTATTTTATCAATCAACAGATGTTTAGGGGTGTAGCAATGAGCTTTCGAATTGTCTTTTTACCTTTTTACCTTTTAGTATGGGAGGACTTTTATATAAAATATTTACCTGAATGTTTATTAATAATTAATAATAAATAAATAAGTTATTGAATGTTGACTTCAATTCTTCCCATTTCTGACCTAATTTATTAACGACAAATATACCTAAGCAAATTAATAACAACAAATATACCCACAAATAAAGAATAGCTCAAATATCCGGTGAATTTTATCTGAAAATGAACCATTTTAATATTACAGAAATTTTAATTCCATAGATATTGCTAAAAAAAATGTATAATCAGAAATAGAATTCTTCATGATTTCTCCTATCATATTTAGGACTTCTAAATTATTTTCATGGATAATATTCTATAAAATGTTTTTATTTCCAGTAGAAATGAATATACCTACAAGAAGTTAATATTAATTTAGAATTATTTTTACTTTTAAATATTTTTATTACTCAAAAATAAAATTTTTAAAGAAAAAATTAATTAGTTTTTATTGAATATTAAATGAATATAAAATATTCTTATAGAAATAAAAATGTTTGGTCTTTTAAATGGCCATAACTCCCTTATTTGTCAACCGATTTTTAAAATATTTGGCTTGTTGAAAAGGTAATCGATTATAGAATATGTATTAATATTTATTTATTTGTCCAGGGTTAGTATAATTTATTTCAGGGGCGGGTAAGAAGTAATCTTGCAAGGAAATCATATTTTTCGAAATTTTGATCGCATTGAGCTACCTCTAAATCACTTCGGATAGATCTGAAACTTCATATTTTATCGTTTTTCATCTATTCGGATATTTTTAGGGGGATCGATCAACAATCCTTCTGAAATAAAATTTTCCCCATACAAGCAGGGGCCAACCTAATGTCCATTTACAACTTTTAGTGTACACCAATAAATGGCAGCATGTCCTTGGGCTCCTTAAACAACAGTGTATCATAGTTGTATGTTAAAAGGGGGACTAGATTTCAGCAACAAAGTTTTGCTACAACTGACTTAATATTACAAAGTTGTATGTATATGTGAAAATACACAGATTTAGAGAGAATCAAATTTAAAATTTTGGATTTTTATTCTACTATTTCCAAATAAATAAAGACAGAGCTGAGACAAAACCTCGAATTAGTTCTACTTTATAAAAGTCTTTGAGATCCATGGCCAATAAAATAATCAAGTTTGCAAAACTAAAATTACTCATCTAGAAAGCGTTAGTTGAGTTAAATTACTCATACACGGTGATTGGTATCGATTTTAACGAGCTCTAAGATATCTAGAATTCGCTTGAACTTGCCAAATTGGCAGTTGATGTCTGAAACGATAAGACTCTGCATGAGTAAATGCAAATTTATGCCAAATAAATGAGGCACAATTTGTGCCTACTTAACAGGATTTGGATTTAGCAGCACAATTATTGAAAAAGATTACTGCAAAAAGAACAGAAAAATGAATAAGCGAGTATTTTAAGTAAATTGAATATTTGGCAAGAATTAATTAGAGTTGAAAATCAAAAAGTGTTGACAATTGAGGAAGAGTTAGGTTTAATATAAAAAAATGCAGAAGAACCTTCAAAAGAACTTCCGAAAGTTAGAGCAACCTGAAACAAGAATTTTTTGCTTTTCATAAGTATATACTGAAAACGAGCAAGTAATCTTGAAGATCTGTAACAACGCACTTTCTATACAGAATTCGATTTCTACTTTAAATGAAAGAACCTATTCGATTTTCATAAATTTGTGCACGATTAAGTTAGATCGAGACTAGCAGACAAAGCCTCTCAGTGCGTTAGTATTTAAAAAATTATTATTATACATAGAATCCAAAAATTCAAGGAAGTCAAATAAAGAGGACTTCATTCAAAATAAATATTTAACAATTACCGTACGGCCCCGTATAAAATACCCGGGTATAGTAATTGGGAAACTGAAAAATCGACTCAGGCGAGTATAAATTAATAGTATACCCGGTACACTATATGGGAAATACATACAAAAGGGGTACAGGGGTACATTATTCGGAAAATATTAAAGTTTTCAAGTTTTTGAATATTTATTATATAGACTTATGCCTATGCCACATGATTTGGAAAAGCGAACGATTTTTTTTACGATTTACCTAATTTTACTGTAATAGAATAAAATTTTCACAATTAAAATTATAGAAAATTTAAAATATTGTTTAATATTATTTGTCGTTCAAATTAGACGATAAAACAAACAATTATTTATTGTAATTTATTAACTATTACAAATTGGGTTTAACTTATAAAATTAAGAATATTAAACAATATTTTAAATTTCCTATAATTTTAATTGAAAATTTTATTCTATTACGGTAAAATTACACTGAAAATAATATCATAGTAAATTCAATAATATCATGTTTGATTCAAATGGAAATCATAGTTCATTTGGTTCCACCTATTTAAAAATTTGAATTAAACTTTACATGGGGTTGATCTAACAATTATTTGCGGATGAGATCTAGCGTGATTAGCAGTTGTTACAAATTAATGATAAATTGATCTAAACATTTAAAAGTTTGAATCAACTGTTTGCTTTGTTTAAATCTACAATTTTGCTAATTGAATCAAATTTTTTTAAATTTGTTTCAAAAATAAATACTATTCGATCCAACATATTCTCTTGTTTATATCAATCATTTGAATTGTTAATTCAACAATTTAATAGTTTAATTCAAACTATCTCCACTTTGTTTCAAACTATTATATTCAATTGAATATATTGTTGAATTGAACTATTAAATTATTGATTTAACAATTCGAATGATTGATTCAAACAATAAAATATGTTGAATCGACAACATACAACAACAAAATTGTAGATTTAAACAAAGAAAACAGTTGATTCAAACTTTTAAATGTTTAGATTAATTTATCATTATGGAGAAATCTGTGCCAGTAAGGAAAAATGACTATTAGATAAATATCTAATCCAAATGAATACTCAAAGATTAAATTTTAAGTGTTTCATTTCGTTAATTATTTATAGTAAGGCTCTCTCCCACCTATTTGCACTGCCCAGCTACTAGCACCAGTTTTGACGTGTGGCGATGACAGCGGCAATGTGCTTAGTGTCAAAGTTTCGTCTCATTAAGCGTTCGCTTTTCATAAATCATTGAATTGTATGCACGTGTTGCTGTAGTCGCATGGTCGTCGAAAAGTAAAAAATACGAAAAAATCGATTCTGATCTAATATCGTTCATCGTTGTTAATATAAAAGGATAAATATGAGTGGAATTCTTAGTTTGTTCTTTATTCTTCACGGTTTCGAAGAGCATCGTACATTATTGCGAAATGGAAAAAAAATATTTCGCATCATGTCAGAATATCGTCAGTGCCCACCTACTGGCACGTTTGAAACGATTTTATATTGTGTTAGCGATTAAGAATTAGATATACGAACCGAATGTAGAGGTCACCCGTTAAGCGGAAATGGTAGAGAAAACAAGTTGCTAGTGAATCGTGAAGCGCGGGAAAGGCGAGAATTTTAACCCATTTTTTTCACTTCCATTTATTTTGCTAATAAAATCTCACAAATAATTTTTACAATTCAAATGGTCAGTGTGAATCACTGAAAGAATAAACAACACATAAAAATTAATAAACTAGTGTGTATGCTTCATTTTCGATTTTTTACAGCGAAGTATAAATGGGTGCCAGTAGCAGGGCACCTTTTTTTTATTTTCGATTTCGAGACTTTTGCTATTAGATCGAGTGCCAAAGTCGCAAAGCGAAATTTGTAAGTCCCGTTTGAAATTCTTGTTAGCTACTTAACTCAGCTTTCAAACGAAACTCCGCGAGGAAATAGGAACATTTTCCAATTCACTTAAATAAATTAACTTATACTTAGTACTTTTTAAAATATTGTATGATTGGCAATGTTTATTTAATCCTAAATTGGAATATTCGCATGTTAAAAAATAAATTTCTTGCTTATTATCAATTAATATTAAATTTATACTACAAAATTTAAATGAGTCGAGTATATTGTAATATATTATCATCTTTTCTTCAATTTTTTTCCCATACATTTCAATGTAATTTAATTTCCAATAATTTAAATTTGTGTCCGTTAATAGGTGTTTAAATTTTTCAAAGTTTTCTAAATTATTTAGATTAATTGACGTTTGTTTTCCTAATATGTGATCAGTTATTAAACCTCTTTGTACTAACACACGGTTAGCGAAACATAATGGAGATTTTATTGCCAAAGTTAAAGGAATGTTTTTTCTAGAATTTGTTGAATTCGCTGAATTTCCTATGGTTTGCTTCTGCACGCATACACCAAATACCTCTTAAAGGACCTACTTCAGAAATTATACCAGCATAGTGGTTCATAATATGAAATTTAGGCCTCAAATGGTCATTAAAAAGCCTCATATACAAATTGTGGTGTGTTTTTATTAACAACCTTAATTTTTCAATCTTGTCATTTGAAATTGTTTTTAATAATAAAATATCGGATATTTTTACTAATATTATTAAATATCTCCAAATCGGTTCATTTTGTGGTACTAAATCACCTACAATTAATAGAATGTATTGAATAAATGTGATACTTTCTGAGGCTGTCATATTAAATTTATTTTTCAGAATGTTTACTTTTTTAATAGGCACTGATTTATTATTAATAGCATTAACGCCATAGTTAAATCGTTGTTTTTTAAGATTGAAGGTATCTAAATCAAAATATTTTTTTTCGTATATAAGGGCAAAAAGAGATTTGCAGATTCCGTAATGGGCGACTCCCAAGTAGAAATCGTGCATAATATCAACTGATTTGTTATTAATTACATGGAAATCATTTATTTGATTTAAAATTGATACTGTCTGAAGTCCTGTTAATGAGATATTATCAGTTTGTATGTCAACCGAGTAATTGCGTATGGTGCGCATTAGGGACTGATTTTCTTCGACTTGTTTGTGAAGCTCCATTTTACTGACCTTACAAAAACGACAACAATAATTAGCTGAAAATGACTTCACAAAATCGGTAATAGAATTCAAGCCCAAATTGTCACCTATTATAAGACAAAGTTTAAAATATACTATTTGAGCCTTTCCATCAACAATAATTTCTATACCTGTCTCCTGCAAAAAGTTTATCTCTTGTATTAAATTAGAAAGTGTTAAAATATTGGAATTCTCTTTTTTATTAAAATGGGAATAGTAAAGCATAGCTAACAAAATATTATCTAATTTGGAAAAAAATTGAGGAGGTAAAGATGGAAATATAATATAAAAACCTGCAAGAGATTGTTGCCCAGCATGTGAACTTAATTGATTATTAATTTCAAAATCGTCGTAGTATAAAAAATACGGTATAACGATTTTGTTAGCAAACTTTAATTTGTAGTTTAACCATAAGGAACCCTGGCAAAAATTTGTTTTTAATTCAGATTCCAATAATTTATTTTGATAAGTTAGAGTTTCATTAAAAACGTTTGGTAGCTCAAAAAATAGTTTAAAAGATTTTCGCAAAGGCACGCATACAATTGTATTCTTTTTTGGTTGAAGGATAGGAAAGCCGGCATTAACTATCTCTTGCATCTCAAAATTAATCTCTACTTGTTCTGGCATGATAAAAATATCCTTTTCGGTCATACACTTGAAGAATTTATGTTCCGTATCAATATCATTAAATATATTTGAGCAAGTTTTAATAAAAATCATCACCTCATTCCTTTTTTCTACATCATCAATGTAGGATGGTATAAAATTCTCAAAAAGTTTACAGAGTTTTGAAATTATAATGACTTCTACTTGTTTTACAACATCTAAAACATCCTTTCGATTAATATTACAATTGCTATGCAAAAATGAAATAAATAATAAGGCGATTTCCTTTAACTCATTTGAATAATTTTTTAAATAGTTATCTTGATTATAATCATTATGGATGGTTTTGTTTTCAGGGATATGTGGTAAGGCGATGGTTTCATTTCTGGTAGTGTCATAGTCTAGTAGTGTCCATAGTGTCGCCATAGTCTCATCAAAATTATGATGTTCATTCAAATGTTTTCTGAATGGCTTTATATTTTGATAGTGTCTATTACACTTAGCTTGAACACATTGATATTTATCATTACTTTTCAAATTATGAATTATTTTTATATGCCTTAGCAACGAATTTACATTCGTAAATACGCCAAAACACTTAAAACAAATAAACATTTTGAATTTTTATACGGCACTTTTTTTATTCTTTAATTGACGCCAAAAAAGAATTAACAGTTAAAATGTTCTTATCATATATGGTTATAATATCATAAAAGTAAAGTTGTATGAACAGCCAAATCTGTTCACAATCTGCCGAATATTCTAGGTTTAGAACTTGGGTCAATTTAAAAGCGAAATCAACGCATTCCAAGAAGGTCGGCCTCTTCTGATAAATGTGATCAAACCAGACGTAGAAATTATCAGCCGTCTCAATTGTAGGTCCTAAGGCAATTATTATTGGTTGAAATTTAAGGTCCTTCTCTAATAAATATTTTTTGCGTGCTTCAACTTTCGATTCCATATCATTTGTA
>JANTOP010041924.1:0-10564 GCA_027564815.1 Symmerus nobilis | reverse complement strand
AAAGATCTGTTTCGTTGATATCAAATTTTAATCTTTGTATCTGACCGTCGATCTTTAACAAAGTGAAACAGAGATTCTAAAAATAATTCAGGTCGTCGAAGATAACCGCAAACGAGTTCCAAATTAGAGAAAAAGTAAATTGAAATTTAAAATGAAATCTATATTTTAAAATTATAAAAATAAATGTTAGATTTGTTATGATACGAAATGTTTTTTTCCCTTGTGTGATACTCATAGGGATTTAAGATCAATAAGTAAAGTGCTTGTTCTTTTTAAAAATAATAGGTGTAAGTAATATGACATCTCCCCAAAAACTGCACTTTAAACATTTTCCAAAGTAATTTCAATATGTCCAATGTCCATGATTTCAAATTGTTCAAAGGTACCCGAAATCGATGAGTGCGTTTTCAAATTCAAGAAAAAATTTTTTTGAAACACCCTACTGCCCGTACATTCTTAAAGTGGCCTTATAGTAATCGAAAATGTACTTTTAATACAAAATAAAAATAAGTATTATTAATCCTATTTTTTTTTTCTGTGACTTCGGGTCGGTTTTTTTTATATTCCTTTCAACCCATTGATTTATTTCTGAAATTATTTAATATTTTGTTATTTATTTTAAGAGTTATGTTATTTTAAATTATACCTTTTGTATTACCAACCATTGAAGTCGAACCCAGGTTCTCTAAATTCGTACGCAGCTTTACCGACATTACCATCTCGCGCTTTAACAAAACTCATAAAACAGTATACATAAGCTTCGTTTAGGTATTCTTACAGTGATGTATATGACTAATGAGAATGTGCTATCAGCACTATAAATGGATCACTATAACATCCTTTAGTGCCGTATTTATAGTGCTGATAATGTACGTCCTCGCCGCACTATAATTTCACCACTCTAGGATGTTATCGTGCCGTTTTTATAACATTGTACTACACAGTATAAATTTATAGTGATGCCTTGTTACAGTGACTTTATAGTGCCAATTTGTAAGATTTGCGAGCTGACGCCACTAACACGGAGGGGATATGCACTTGTCCCGCCTGATTGGGTTCATTTTTACAACACATGTAGATCATAACAAGGGCTTCAACTGGTGCAACTCATAGGGCGCACCTCTCAACCCCTCCCGAGAAAATCGAGTTTGAAAAATTTCAAGCCTGTTTATATACTATACACATCATACTATGTATTTTTTAGTCTTAAATGGCGCTGTGGTAAGTCACCGGCTTCATCGATCAGGGATCAGGGTCAGGGATCGAATCTCATTTTGAGAATGATAGTCTTGTGGATAACTTTATTTTCCGGAAAATTTTCTTCGGGAACCGGAAAATCTGGTTAGGTGAGAACAAACCTAAGGGTCAAATGAAGGAATGGTGGAACAAATTGTTCCATTAAATTCATCTCCTGATTTTAGGGAGGTCGATACAGGGTGTACCTACCAAAAATGGACACTTTCTTGAAAAATTGTCAAAACTTTCCGGAAAATATAAAATTTCCAATTTTCGAAATGGAGCTGAATAGAAGATAATTTAAGTCATCCATCACCTTATGTAGGTCACAATTAAAGTTTTTAAAATAATATTAAAAATCGACTTGTAAAAAATTCAATAAAATCGAATGATTTTTGATCGAAATGTTCTAAAGAACTTTAATTGGAAATTTTTTCAAAAATTTTCTAATTTAATGATGGAAAATCATTTTCAAGTAATTAATGAAGATATTTAATTAAGAAAGTTTTTCAAAAAAATCAACCATTTCGGGTTTTATTCTATTTTGGGCGGAAAACTCGAAGCGAAGGTTATAAAGAATTTTTCTGTTTATTTTTGCGAATAATTAATTTTCCGCAAAATTTTCTTGAGGAATTGAAAAACATGATGACAGGAAATTAAACCTTACGCTTCGGTAAGCAAATTGTAGAAGAAACAATTTTAAAAAATTAATCCCCTGATTTTAGGGGGTCGACATAAACGGGCAATAGAGAAATTGGTAATTTTCCGGAAAATTATAACAATTTACCGGAAAATTTAAAATTTGAAAATGTCGGTAGGAAAAGCGGTAACTAGGGAGATTTACCAACACCATAATGTGAGGGGGTCCGATCACAATAAACATATTTAAAATATTCTTAAATATTACCATGAAAAAATTAAATAAAAATGCTTTATTTGTATGAAATGCTCCAACAAATTTTCTTTTTTTTCAAAATTTTTTTAATCTAATGATGCTAAATTATTGCTAAAACATATTCAAAGTAAACATTTTTTTTAAAAGTAAATATTTTTTTAAATACCGGTATACCGGTAATACCGGTATCATACAAAAAATACCGAAATGCCGGTATGATTTTTACCGTCCGGTATTGTATTCCCTAAACTTAACGTATGTATACACTTACTTACTATAATTTTCCTACTAATTTAGTAATTTATTGTAAGTAGGTACATACTATTAAATTAATGTTCCATTAAATGTATAAGGACGAAAATGTTTCGCACTAGAAGTTAGTTACCTTTGAAACATATTTTAGCGTTTATTTATCTATTAGCTAGAAATAAAGGTTGACATATACGGGACATGTGTAAATCATTTCTAGGCTCTTATTTCATAGATAAACGAATATTTTATTGTAACTACACTCATACGCTTATTTATTGGACCCATGAATGTGTTTGCACCAAAAGTCTGAACAATTAACTAATAATTTACTTATTTACTTACTAAATAAGTAGGAGGTGGTGAGGATAGATGAATGATAGATGAATAGATGCATTCAGGGATAGGTGAAACATTTCAAATTGCACGCTAAATGCATATTAAATATATGAAACATGTTTCACAGAGACACTTGAGTACGTTTCTTTCGAATATACTTGAATTAATAATAATAGGACGTTTACTTTCAAGAAAAAAAAAACGAATCGAATACAAACTCCTAATTGCGTTATTCATAGAGCAGTCAAGAAAGTCATACATAAATATAATATATTTAAGAATCGGCAGGTCTTTCCCGATAATTTTATCCCAAACCTAATTTCGATAATTTCATTAGGGGTGCCAACCGTATACTGATTCTTTTAAATAACATTAAATGTTTAATATTTTAATTGGCATAAATAATTACCGAAATGAGTACTAGAATATGCATTTTAAAAATTGTGCAAATGAGTTCTATAATATTCTTGAATTAAATACTACAATACACTACACAAACAAATATATATATACGACTTCTTGTTCATATTCCATATTATAGATATGTATTATTTCGGTATAGAAACAGTATGTCTCCATTAATTTCTCCATAATATTTCAGTAGGAAATTACTGATTTTCAGAAGTACTTGTATTATAACTCAAATACAAAATCGACAACTATTTTGAATTTATGATTCGTCGGGATTGAAAATTAAATAAAAATTGTATTTATTTCTTAAAATTGCAAGCTTGTGTAAAATCTTCTATTAGGGAATGCTATTCAGAGTTGGTTCATTTATTAAGTAAACAATCGTAAATCAAAGTTTACTTGAACTACAAGCGCCATACAATTTTCTTTCAAGTACATATTAGTACACTCATAAAAATGTGTTTTCTGAATTCAATCGAATTATGTTCATTTACCAAACCCAAATACACTGATTTATTGTTGGTTTTATATAGAAATACAGTACTTTACAATCTATTTTAATCTGTTCATTTCAATGACGCCAATTCAAGAAATTGGAAGCATATTATGAGAAGGTACATCCCCCCTCCCCTAATTGGTGCCTTTGGTTAAATTTGTATTTACAATCAATTTATGTCATAAATTATTTTGTGTAGTGTAGTAATAATAAATAAATAGTAGGAGTACAATATATCTACTAATTTTTATTCAATCCTCTTACTGCATAATTTAATCAACGATACAGTTGATTATTTGTTTGTTATGCGATTTCATCATCATTGAATTACATTTCTAATCTGTACTACTATTCATATGTTACACGGTGTTTTATTGCAGGCTTTAAAGATAATAATTTAACTAAAAATATTCACTTAAATGTTGGCTCAATAATTATGTCTGCTATACTTTACTAGTCAAGACTTAGGATTAAAATTTGGAATAATTTTATATCTAGAAATATCTTAAAAATGTTCTCTTTGAATGGTATTAGTTATATGTGATCATACTGTAAAATAACTGAACATCAGTTTACTGAACAAAATCGGATCGCTCAATCAAAATCAATCTACTAACTTATTATACAATATAAGTTTCTATACAAACAAATTTCTAAGATTTAAAATGCGAACTACTTAATTTTACACACTACACAGTTGCCGCATGAAATGTTAATTTGGTTAATGGTTTCCAATTAATAACGAAGTATATTAATAATTGTACAAATTAATTGGATTTAAATTATCATAAAATGAGATGGGTCATTGCAAATATAATTTTATTAGAGCTTTGGTTTTGATTTTCGGCCATTCTGTTCGGCTATCAATATGCTCTAGAAAAATAAGGTTTAAATTTGTTTCAGATTAACCAGAAAAATGATTATCCACTAATATGAACACCGAGAGACGTAACTAGCCGTAGCGCTCTTGAATTGTTCAAACTATCGATAGTTTACTGTGTTGCAGTTTTAACAAAAATGCGTCATGAATAATAGCTCTTGATATTATATAATATTATAAATTAGAATATTTTCATAATTTAAATAAATTTAAATTTCTTTTTGTGTCATTTATTTCTTGTATTACACATTTAATTCAGCGCATTCATTTATATGAAAATATTTGAATATTTTACTATTTTTAAACGGTGCTATATTATTAGGGAGATAAATTATAATTGACAAGCCTAACCATTTTATAATAATATATTTGAAAAACAACTCAAGTAGTGGGGTGTGTTTTGCATAAAATTATCGATGTATTCCAAGATATACCAATCCTTAGTAATAGGCTCAATTATAGACACGTAAGCTCATAGATTATGGCTTTATATTAATGGAAAAGAAATAGTTATTAAACCTCCAACCCATTCCTTGTTTCTCTTCTCATAATTCTAACATAAACATATTTAACATAATTCATGTATAATTTCTTTTTTAATTACTGCATTTAAATTTTCAATGCTATGAAAAGTCGCCAAAATTAATATGAAGCCATGGTATTTTCTGAATTTTTTGTAAAGCCTAGTCGATATCAAGGTATACCTTGCATGTGAACTGATAAATTCAATCGATATTACAAGTGCTACATGCAAAAGCGGCCGAGTAAATCTGGGGTATTGATTTACCGTTTAGTTCTAATCGTTTTTTCAGAACAGTATTTAAAATGTTACGAGAATAATTATATACAATGTGTGCATAAATACGTCTTGCGATAAGAAGTGAAATTAAATTAAAGTCAAATTACAAGAAAGGGTAACCTCAATTAATCCGACAAAATGGTGCATATATGTATCATTGTTTCCATATGAAAGAGAATTTCTAGAAATTTCTAAATAGTAAATATTATTAAAAAATTTGCGGGTAGTCAGGTATTTTACAATTATTATTTTAACCGAGTTATTTTTGGCTATTTTATTGTCGTTACGTAGCTACTTTATTACATATATACAAGTACGACTTTACCAACTCCTAGCCATGTGATTAATTCTTATTTTAAGAACTGATTCATTTTCTTTAACAATGACTGTACCTCCATGAATAATTAAGAAATTGAAAATAAAATAATGAAAAAACAGGAAGATCTCCGTATTTTTTATTTCTAAGAATAAAACATTGCGGTAAGGATATGTTTATTTGACTGTTTTGCAAAGCTAAATGATAAGAATATTCTGAGTATATCTGTATTCTCTGATATGGGTACAAAAAATGCCGTATATTTATTCATTTACTTCGGGTTTTTTTAATATGGGTGGACTAACCACTGGTTTCTTTTGAAAACTGACATAAATTGAACACCGTTCAATATTTTCAAAGTTTGTTGCTTTATTGAAAGGAGTAAACCTTCCGATTAGTAATGAAATGTTTAATTTAACCAATTATGTAGTATATTTTCGATGGTTTGAAAATATATTTCACGAATAGCTCGAATTTTATGTTAAAATACCTGAATCGCTTCTGGATTTTAAGCATAACATCGACCTTTTGCGGCACCCCACAAAAAAAGTTCAACGGAGTCAAATCGCAGCTGTGCGGAGGCCAAGCAACATCACCAATGGCTCATTCATAATCATTCATAACAGTCATTGAACTTGGTATGCTAAAGATAAATTTTGATTCAAGTGCTAATTAAATTGGGTAATGAAAAGCGAATTATTCGAGATCTTTATGCTGAATTCTCCTAAGGCTAGTGCGGCTAATGTTTAGTTGCTGAAATCTCTTTCCGAGTTGAGGTTCTTAGGGATTGGCTCGCGGTATCGGAAAGGACAGCAATATTCTCGACTAAGAACTGAACTGGATAAAGACCAGAATAACTTATTCTATCAATTAGCTTATCAGTTCCACGAGCTTTCTTCTTTCTTCTTCTTTCTTTCAACCCTGTGATAAGCAGGTGCGGCAGGAAAATTATTCCGACAGAAATTTCTTTTTTTCGCACTGTTTCTGCAACACGGTGCACTGTTCATTTTCTCATTTTTATATTTATATTATTTATATATGTTCTTATTAACTATAATGATACTCACCCCATTGTGCCATTAGATAACACTTTCAATTCTCGATCTAATGTTGCCTTAACATTTTGATCCGAGTACAATCCAATGGGTGAATTAAATTGCTTATGTACTAATTGTCGTTGAACGGTTGCCATTTCTTTAGGTTTTTGATGAACTTATTTAAAGTCGATTGGTAATTTATATTCAAATTATGTATAAGTATAATGTGATTCGGAGATTTGGAAGAAAGTTTAAGTTTAAGTTTGACTGAAATTTATAAATGGATTATTTTCCTGTTTTCTGTTATCGATAATTTATCCACCGGATTTAATGTAGACTTTACTAATGACTATTCTAAAATGGTTCGTTGTCGAGACGTTCGTAGTTTTCTGAAATTAGAATAAATTCATACATAAGAACAGTTTTACAAATTTTATTAATCGCGTCAACTAATATGATTATTAGGAAAAAGTTTATACTAATAGGAATGCAATTCACAATTCATCTACTGCACCCTCTAATAAACTTCGTTTCTAATGAGGAATTTCTGGAATCAGAAATTTTAAATTAATTCATGCTCTGTGCAGTTCCGTGAAATTTGAGAAATTCATTGAATTATTGAAATATTTTAATCTCTGATGATTTATGAGAATAAATTACTGCTACCACATTTTTGTGCACGTGGTTTATTACGAGTGAAAGACTTTTGTTCTGTTATTTTAACTTTTTTATCGTCTTCTTCTTTACCTTTCTCCTTTTTTAATTTCTTTTCATCCTGTATCTAACAAGGAAGGTAGTTCCAGTGTCCGGCTCCGATTGCGATAATTTTTGGATATGTTATAGTTCTTGAAAAAATAAGAAATACATATTTTTTTTGTGACCCATATTGAGGTTGAAGGGGTGAAATCCACCCTGGAAGTTTATTGTATTGTATAATAAGTAATTGGATAGGCAATGAGACGTACGTAAAAACTTTGTAGTACATCCCTTTCCGATCCGACGCAATTGAAGCGACATTTTTGACAAAGTTCAATTTTTTAACACTCAGCACCACCTTTTTTTTTCTAGAATGCACTTCTGCATCCTGATTAACTTTGTTGTACAACATTTTCATATCGAACGAATTTTTACCACACTTTTGAACAAAACTTGAAAAATTTTTTAGCAGCGCCACCTATCTTATATTTTTCAACATTTTTTCTAGGTCCAGCTTGAACCAATGAACAATTATTAAAGTCTACGATTGTCTCGTTTTGCCGGGGTAACATCAGGGGCAAACTTATACCTGATGGGATAGAGCAATATTATGAATGGATAGCAAATATGATAGTGGTAAATGGTAGTTTAGCAAATGCAAATAGCATAAATGCTAGTTTTTATTCTACATATTTTACAAACTTGCTATGTTTTCATATTTTGCCTATTTTTGCCAAATTAAGATGTCACATTTCTCGGAAACTGCGTCAGAAAAAAATGTGTTATGCATTTTCAGTATTACAAATACCTAACCAATCTTCTGAAATAGAGACCTAACCCACATCGGCTTAACCGTCTTGGTTAACGTCCGGCGGTTAGATCAGATTTAGGACTTCTGTCGCCGATATTTTTATCGGCTAAGATTTTTTATTGATGTCTGCTCAGATACGTTTGCTAATTTCAGATAGCTAAATGCTTAGTTTCAGAAAACATATTGCTGAATTTCAAGAAATATATTGGTGAAATTCATAAACAAAAATACTGAGATAGATCAATTTCATACATCGAGATTCTTTTTCAGGAAACTTATTACTAATTTTATACCGATTTTTACTGAAAAATATCTCTCTTTTTCCTGTGTAGCTTTTCAGAAAGATTGGTTTTCCTCGATGATAAAGATAATTAAAATCGGATATGCACAAGCTGCACAATCAACCAGAAAAAAGTGCGGTATATTAAGTATATTTAAAACATATATAAGTTGAAGGTTAACTGGAAAGAGAATACCCAAACCACCCATAAATTATAATTTTCTGAGATTTTATTCTCAACAGCCTGCTTTGGTGGGCTGCAATGCTGACGATGATGTAATAAAGAATTGAATTATTCATTTCAATATTGAAAATTCTAATTACGGAAAAATTTGTTACACAAATATTTTATAAATCGGTATGAAAAAATAAAATTGTATAATCGTCTATTATTGTAAAAGCTTTAAAAAACCGAAAATACATTTTATGAATTTACATATCATATCAGATCCAATTTGTTGAAATTTGTAATTTCGGCACATCCATTAAAGTCTCGCCCTGAATTGTCAGATTACTCTTTTCAAAAAATCTTTTAGGGTTCCTTGTTAACTTAATAGCTGTGTATCTGTCCACTATATATAACTTGCATCCTAACCATCCATCGAAAATATTTCTTCAAATTTTCTAGTTTTACTGTAATGATCGATTGAATAATTCGAGTACTTGGATCCGAAAAGTAACGAAATTTTGCATTTCTAATTAGAAGCATTTCTTTTTCCACTTGGTTTATGTAGGAAATGGATAAAAATTTGAGTGGAGTTATAACAGTTTCTAATCTAAACGATTTATAAAACCCATGTAGCAGTTTATTTTAAAATATGTCTCGAATTTTCACAAATTTGACTATTTTGTAGCAACCTATACCAATATATATGATATTCACACCAAAATAAAATATGTAGGTTAAGTATTTTAAAATTACCTATACTCAATATACCTATAGAATTTGCTAGTTTAAAAATCCAGATATATTGAAAATATGTGAAGGATGGTACACAGTATCAGCATCACGTAATGCATCCTTTATTCAATATATAGTCCTAAATATATTTTTCGGTGAATTATATAGCATAGGTGTATTTATAATACAAAATTTATAAGTTATTTTCAATTCGTTATGTGAATATTCTCTTCTAAACACTAAAATATAGGTAGAAATATGAATATACATAGACGTTAAAAAAAATGAACCTAAATGTTTAGTTATATGAGTTAAGTGAATGGAAATGGAAAATATACATAATGGAAAAGCTTTGCGGATTAAATTGATATGCATGAAATTTTCACTTTATGGGCGGGAATCTTTTTGTATAGAAAAAAATATATTGGCATAATACTGAATATAACATATTATAGCTCCGACGGCATAAACTACATATGAATTCTATACGTTTATATAGTATAGAGATATTTAAAAGGAATTAAATTTATTGGTTAAACATGCGTGTAAATGTTTCCCGTTGGGTATTTCCTTTGAACTTTTAAAGCGAATGGGTTAAATATTGAAGTTAAATGACTGAATATTTTATGTAGCAATAATAATTGTATAACATATATTGGTTGAGTATTTGGGTATATCCAATGGGTATACCGACATGTTTGGTACACATGAATAGGATACATGTATAGGATCCCATAAAGGATCAAACAATATGCGTGCACACAATAGGAGAAGTATAATATGATATTTATCACAATCGTCTATTAAATCATATTGATTTATCCCGAAAAAATATGTAAGGTATTTAGGAAGGGATGATCAAAAATAACATAAATGGGCGGTGAGAAAACCAGTGGCATGCGGTTAACATCTCGACAAGGTGTGCAGAATTTTATGACCCCTTAACAAGATATTAAAGTCTGAGAATATTACTCAGTTTTATTACTAGAAGACTTTCTTCGCCCGGAAAAAATGTAAAAACGCACGTAGTTGATTTGACAGTTTGGTAAAAATACAAAAATAAAATATTTCGGAAAAGTTGAAATTTATCGACGAAGAATCAAAAGTTCGTAAAGGCTCGTACCGACAGGACAGAGAGAAATGTCACATATTTTTTCAAAAAGATTTTCATATTATTTATATTTATGTGTTATCTTTTTGAATTTGGACATTATATGT